>NW_020872547.1:431103-433603 GCF_003789085.1 Penaeus vannamei
TCTGCTCCTGTTAAGCGAGACATTCACGATCCATAAAAAGGTGCTAAATCAAGAAAAAAGAACATAAAAGGCAAAACAGATTATATTCTTACAAAAGATAATTCCATGTTGAGGAAAATAAAAAAAAACTTTTTCAGATGCATTTATGGACTTTTTATTTATTTAGTAAGTTTTCTGTTTGTTACATCGTGTTATTAGTTTCTCATTTACAACGATGATGGCGATGACGATGATGATGACTATGATACCTGATAATGATGAGGAAAGTGATAATGATAATGATGATGATAATGATAATGATAATGAAGATGATAAATGATGATGATGATGATGATGATGATGATGATGATGATGATGATGATGATGATGATGATGATGATGATGATGATGATGATGATGATGATGATGATAATGATAAAGATAATGATAATGAAGATGATGATGATGATGATGACGATGATGATGATGAGGAGGAGGATAATAATGATGATGATGATGATGATGATGATGATGATGATGATGATGATGATGATGATGAGGAGGAGGAGGAGGAGGATAATGATGATGATGATGATGATGAGGAGGAGGAGGAGGATAATGATGATGATGATGATTGCAATGAAGACCAAGAAGGCGACGGCGACAGCGATGAAGATGAGGATGAGGATGACATCTCTCTTACCACTCTCTCCCCCCCCCCCCTCTCTCTCTCTCCCGCCCCCTCGCTCTACACCCTCTCCCACCAACCTTAGTTAGCATCCCCACTCAGTCACCTAGCCCCCCCCCCACCCACCCCCATCTCAGTCAACTAGCCCCCCAGTCACAGTCAGTTAGCCCCCACCCCCAACCCCTTACCCCCCCAACCCAGTCCCTTGCTGACAACCACCACGTCGACCGAGTGAAAGTTGCAGGTAAAATTCGCAGGTATATTTTTGCGGTAATTAACCAACGCGCGACGCCAATCTAACTACTTCCGTTAAGACGCGAACTGCAGACGGTCGGCGGAGGAAGTGTGCCGGTGGAGGGGGGGGGGGTGGAAAGTGTGAAGGGGGAGGGCCAGGACGGGAAGGAAGAGCAGGTGGCTGACAAAGAGGCAGTGATGAGGAACATACGGTAAACAGAGACGTTAATGATAATAACAACAATAATGAAAATCATCACTGCCGCGGCCACTATTTTAACAACAATGTAAATATAACAATAAATGAATAAAAAAAATCAACAATAACAACAGATGACATAATAAAACTAATGACGCGGGAAGAGCCATAGCAAAGACTACCAAAATATTTTTCTCTCCATGCATATATGAATAATTGATGGATATGTAACAGCTACAACATATGGCATTGTACGCTGTCCCCGTCAACAGACTGATCCGACAACACTGAAATAAACCACTCATCCGCATAACAGATGGATTGCGCTCCGCCTCCAACCTGCCTTTTCCTCCTCCTCCTCTTCTTCTTCTTCTATCCTTCCCCTTCTCCTTCTATTTTTTTCTTATTTTCATTTCCTTCTCCCCTCTCTTCTCCTCCTTCTACCTCTATATCCTTCTATTTCTTTTTCTTTTCTTTTCTTCTTCTTCGTCTTCATCTTGTTCTTGTTCTTCTTCTTCGTTTTCTTGTTCTTGTTCTTGATCTTCATCTTATTGTTCTTCTTGGCCTACTTCTTCTTCGCCTACTTCTTCTTCTTTTTCCTCTCCTTCATCTTCTTGTTCTTCTTCTTCATCTTCTTCTATTTCTTGAGGAAGTAGGGTTTATTTATACAGTTTTACCTTAGTATGTTTAGATATCATGCTTCTCTATGCTGTAGCTTATTCATAAGTTATTACTCTTCGTTCTTCTATCTTTTCGTTTTATTTTCATTGATATCCTTTCTTGCTATCCATTATTCGTTGTTTTCACCTTCACTGCATAAAAACTTTCTCGCTTTCTTTTTATTTTCTTCATGTGTTATTCCTTCTTTTTATCTATAATCAATTTTATGCTTCTCTTATTCCCCCAACTACGTCATATCACCTTTGCTTTGTAGTTATTCTATTCACACACTCTCTTTCATTCCCCCAGGTATCTCCTTCTTTCTTTGAATTTTGTATGTTTATTCTTGTGTTCTTTGCAATCTCCCCCTTGCTTTCACTTCTATAAACTAACTTTGGCAAGTAATTCCGAACAATCATTTACTTCGATTTTTACTGCTTATTTTTCCTCTGCTTATTGTTGTTTCTATTGAAGAGATGATCGTGATCCGGGGAGTTTCAGACAGGATACAGCTACAATAACAACAGAAGCAGAAAAAAAGAAAAAAAAGAAATAAAGAAAGAAGAAGAAGAACAGGGAGAAAAAGAAGAAGATGATGATGATGATGAAAAAGAAGAAGAAGAAGATGATGATGAGAAGAAAAAAAAAAAAAAAAAAAAAAAAAAAAAAAAAAAAAAAAAAAAAAATATATATATATATATATATATATATATATATATATATATATATATATATATATA
>NW_020872547.1:438603-441103 GCF_003789085.1 Penaeus vannamei
GTCGTTTTTTTCTGTTTGAAAGTCTCTATGTCAGCTTCTCTCTCTCTCTCTCTCTCTCTCTCTCTCTCTCTCTCTCTCTGTATACATGAATTCTTGTGATTCTCCCTCACTCCTCTCTCTCTCTCTCTCTCTCTCTCTCTCTCTCTCTCTCTCTCTCTCTCTCTCTCTCTCTCTCTCTCTCTCTCTCTATCTATCCTCTATCTCTCTCTCTCTCTCTCTCTTCTCTCTCTCTCTCCTCTCTCTCTCTCTCTCTCTCTCTCTCTCTCTCCTCTCTCTCTCTCTTCTCTCTCTCTCTCTCTCTCTCTCTATCTATCTATGGTGTCTGTCTGTCTGTCGATCGATCTATCTATCTAACTATCTATTTATCTATCCCTCTCTCTCACTCACAGGCACACACTCAAATGTGTGGGCATATGATGTAATCATAGTTACACGTAAATACGACTAAGAAAGTGTATCCTTGAGATATGAAACCGTGCCTAACTACAAAGTTATTAATCATTGGTTGACAGAGCATCCAATCTCGCCCACTGCCACGCATATCTTCTGACAGTCAAAGCCCCTTGCATCAGCTCATGTTAAGACGTAACGCCTCTGCTCTGTCACACATATTCACTATTCATTACTTAAATATACTAGACAGCAAGGCCAGTTCAATGTATATTCTCAAGATTGACACGGCTTTTGTATAACGATGAAGCGTCTGTGAATCTGCGTGAGCTAAGCTGTCTGAAAAGAAAATGGAACACATCTCACGTGTATCATCAACGAACGCACAGACAAACACTTAGACAAACAAATGCAAAAGACATACATGCAAATAACGAACTTCATATTGCTTGCATCGTGGCTCCATTTGCTGAGTGAGATATTATTTATTGCAGGTTTTACATCTGTAATTGCATCCACATTCCATGTATAACATTTACATTGCATGCATGTTTTCTCCAAGATTTATGAATGCTATTCTTATCCCGAAGTTAGAGAGACAAATAAGGGATATTTAAAAAGCAATACCCTATCAAAACAAAGTTTTTATAGAAAGATATGAAAAATAAGATCAAGCTATCCACTAAGCGTATCATAAATCAATAAAATGTCAAACTTGAGGATAAAATTAATACTTTTAAAAAAATAGGTGGATAAATATAAATAAATAAATAAATAAATAAAAATATATATATATATATATATATATATATATATATAT
This sequence comes from Penaeus vannamei, assembly GCF_003789085.1. Lineage (NCBI taxonomy): Eukaryota > Metazoa > Arthropoda > Malacostraca > Decapoda > Penaeidae > Penaeus > Penaeus vannamei. The sequence continues at coordinate 439,814 of NW_020872547.1, forward strand.
ATATATATATATATATATATATATATATATATATATATATGTATGTATGTATGTATATATAACAAATCTTGATCAAGTTTCGGGATAAAGGAAAGCTTTTAAAATATCTGCAAAGTAGCTGTGATAAGGTCACCTTGTTATCTGAGAGTCCCTTGGCCATATGGGACTCGACAGGGCTTCTCGCTCCAGCAACATCTGTGCTTTCGAGGAGGGACTGGGATTAAGCACAAGCCTGTCTCTCCTTGGCATGGCATAAAGAAAGTAGTCTGGTGTAAGTAATCCCCAGGAGTATGAATCTTTTAAAACATATCCCTCGATTCTGGCAAAACAGTAATGTATATAGATACGAAGAATTTTGTAAAAAAAAAAAAAAAAAAAAAAAAAAAAAAAAATGAGGCTGTTGTTCCTTATTAGGACTGGAGTCGATAGCCATATGTCTAACTTGTTACGTATTCTGGGCATGAAAATCTTGATGGGTTCAACATTCGGTGACTGTTGACGCCATGAAGAATATCCTTTTCTAGATGCACACAAACTTCTGAATTACATCGCCCTCAGTTCCATTCCTACCAACACCTGGCCTGGCTCTGTTGCCACAGCGAAACCAGCACCCATAGCGCGGATGATGAGCGAGGCAATATCAAAGCTTAGCCGTAAACAGGCGCTGTAGCACACTGCAGGGTCGCCACGTGTGAGCGCTAATGAAGCCCCGGCGGCGCCCCGGGCAGTCCCGCGCACGCGTCATGTTCCCCAACTTCCCGTCAGTCGCCCCTCCCCCCCTCCCCTAACTGCCACACTATGACCCCAGCTCCGTCCTCCGAGGGCCCCCCACTCTCTCTCCTCCCCCCTCCCCGCCCCTCCCCTTCCCCGAGGTCCTCGCTACTTCCCCGCCCCTGTCTGTCGCCCGTCCTTAGCCCTCTGGCGCCCCCGGATCCGCCCACCATCTGCTGCCGCCCTCTGGCTTCCCCTTCTCGCTGCTCCGCCCGCACAGCACCTGCTACCGCCGCCCGTCCCATGATTCAGCCCGCGCGTGTGTGTGTGCGCGGCGCGGGCGCGCAAGGGCCGGGAAGGCTGTTGACACAAGCAATCGCGAGAATTAGGGTGAGTCGAGGCGCAGCGCGTCCGGCCGGCGAGGCTTTGGCGCTGCATATCAGAGGCGGCGCCGGCGAGCCAACGACCAGGTTATCGCTCCTGCAATAGTCTCACGTGACGCCCTCTCGTGCGCGGGCGGCGTTTTGCGTGCGGTGATCCGGGATTATGAGGAACGCCCGTGCTTCGGGTCGGGGGGCA
>NW_020872547.1:461103-468603 GCF_003789085.1 Penaeus vannamei
AGACAAATATAGAGATACAGACAGACAGATAGACAGACATACAAGTAGAAAGAATGTTAGACAAACACAGACAGACAGAGAGACGGTGAAAAAACGGAGGAGAGAGAAGGGAATAAAGAGGGAAAGGTTATGAAAAGATAATTATACGGCCAAAGTTCGGAAACTGAAGCAAGGGCGAGGCAAGAGCGGGAAGGGAGGGCGAGACCACGGGGACTGGAATCAATTGCATCGCTCCAGCCGGCCAATGCCTCGGATGATCTGAAATTTTAATTCGGAAATTCATTAACCTCAACATCACTGTTGCTTCTTGATTACATTTCTAAGCTGTGGAGCGACGAGGCGGAGCGGTAGGCATGCATGTGATTGCATATCATTCATGAGATCAACGAACAAAGCACAAGAAAATTAATAATGGTTATAGAAGAAGAAAAATACGAGGTGTTTTTGCTTACTTTGAAAAATCAGTTGAGAGAAACTGAGTGATATCATCAGTTATTTTGTAGATTTCTTTTCCTCCTACTTTTGCGTTTCAAACATCTAGCATACTTAACAACATGGCGTTCTCTCTTTGCACGTTCTGAGAAACAACTTCCTTGTGATTAAGTTTAACAGAGTATTACCTTCTTGTTCCGGAACTCGATACCCGCTATTATCTCTGTGGTGTGTATTTTCGCGTCGTAAACATGTCACGGAAAAGATAAACGCTAAACCCTTGTGTAATCTATCGTCGAATTAGCAAAAGCTTACTACTCAGTCCGACCTCATCGCTGAAGCATATCACAAAGCGGGCCTTGGACACAAAGCCCTTTTTTGACTTGGAAAACCATTCTCCTAATCTTTTTCTGCTTAATCCAAGTGAGGCCTCAGTTCAACCTTTCTGCTTTCAGGAACGCAGAAAAGAAAGAGAGAATCGAAGAAAATGAATGAGAAGTCAGACAGATGAGATCAACAATGGAAGTCAGAAGTGAGATCAGAAGGAGAGAGAGAGAGAGAGAGAGACGAGAGAGAGGAGAGAGAGAGAGAGAGAGAAGAGAGAGAGAGAGAGAAGAAGAGAGGAGAGAGAGAGAGAGAGAGATGGGAGGAGAGAGAGAGAGAGAGAGAGAGAGAGAGAGAGAGAGAGAGAGAGAGAGAGAGAGAGAGAGAGAGATGGACAAGCGGCAGAAAGGCAAACCAGTAATCAGGAAGCGAATGCGAGTCGTATTACCATGTCGACCCTTGTAGCTGACTGTTGCATAGTTGTCATTTTACGCTTACAGAAAAAAGAAGAAGAAAAAATTGCATTAATCCTCTTACTTTTTTTCTTTTCTGAACTTTTGTTAAGTTATCGTTATTATAATTTTATTTCGTATTCCTCTTACTTGTTATTTTTTTTTTATTTGTTACACATTATCATCAGTGTGATTATAACAGAAAAAATATAAAAGTAAGGCCAGTAATGCTATAAGTAATACTTATATTTATAATAATGAAGATTATTTAAAAAATAATAAAAATAATGATAATAATGATAAAAGACCAAAATAATTAAAACTATACACACACATATATATATGTGTGTGTGTGTGTGTGTGTGTGTGTGTGTGTGTGTGTGTGTGTGTGTGTGTGTGTGTGTGTGTGTGTGTGTGTGTGTGTGTTGTGTGTTGTGTGTTGTTGTGTGTGTGTGTGTGTGTGTGTGTTGTGTGTGTGTGTGTGTGTGTGTGTGTGTGTGTGTGTGTGTGTGTGTGTGTGTGTGTGTGTGTGTGTGTGTGTGTGTGTGTGTGTGTGTGTGTGTGTGTGTGTGTGTGTGTGTGTGTGTGTCTGTGTGTGTGTGTGTGTGTGTGTGTGTGTGTGTGTGTGTGTGTGTGTGTGTGTGTGTGTGTGTGTGTGTGTGTGTGTGTGTGTGTGTGTGTGTGTGTGTGTGTGTGTGTGTGTGTGTGTGTGTGTGTGTGTGTGTGTATACATATAGATAGATAGATAGATAGATTGACAGATAGAAATATATGTGTGTGTTCTTTTCTTATCTTGCGTTCTTTCTTTTATTTTTATTTTTTTCCTTTGTACGTATAAATATTTGAGCTTCCTGATTTTAAATTCGTAGATTATGTATGAACAACCTGCATGTAAGTCATGTACCTGTCCTTCTCCTCTCTATCCCCCCAAAGGTCCCTCAGTCTAAGGTCACGCCTGCGGCTGCCTGATCATAGAGCTCCCCTCCAATATGCATCTCGTAGAATAATTTACAGTGTCAACTACGAAAGGCAATGGTGTTTAATGTCAGACCTCAGTTCGCCTTCTGAAATATTAAGGTTGTGGCGCAGACTCCTGCCTGTATATATGTATGTATGTATGTATTTACAAGTATACACACACACTTCATTCTTTCATTATTTCCTTTTTGTTTTTCGTGTAAGCAAATAAATCACACGAAAAACAATGTCTGGAGAATCTTGTACACAGACCGCCTTCCTTTCCTTAACGTGCATCTTTTGCCTCGGATGAAATTGCGTTAAAAACGAGAAGCGCCATTGTCTCCTCTTCGCTATCATTTAACCCGCTTTGTCGGGAGATTTTTCTCTCTTACTCATTTAATACTGTCATCCCCTTTTTTCTCTCTCATTTCTTTCTTCTTTTCATGTCACTAAACACACATTTGTTCCGAGTTTATAATACCGCAGAAAGGCTCATTTTGGTTTTACTTTATGGAGAAAATTCTTTTTTTCACTTCCTTGTCGACTGTTACGATTCATACTTTTTCTTCTTTTTTATGCCAATATCTTCTAGCTTTAGTTGGTCATGAATAAAGTCGGCGTCCGGTGAAGGAGGCAAGCTAAGGAAACCAGGCTTTCTTCTTTTACTTTTTCTTCCAGTCTCCTCTCCTTAATTTTTCCTTAAAAAAATATATATATATTCCATATCGAGTCTTTCTGCTTTTCCTCTCACATCTTTCGAGGACTTCTTCACTGCTTGTTTAAAGTAATATTCCACTTATTTTCTTTCTTCAGCTCGTTCCCAAGAGCAAGATAACGGCTGACAACTGCCACATCCTTGTTGCTGTTATCCTAGACGCAGTCGCCCGTAAGTGTGCCGAAGTCACCCTCTCCGATTCCGCCTGCTGTGAAGGCTATGCTCTCTCTCTCTCTCTCTCTCTCTCTCTCTCTCTCTCTCTCTCTCTCTCTCTCTCTCTCTCTCTCTCTCTCTCTCTCTCTCTCTCTCTCTCTCTCTCTCTCTCTCTCTCTCTCTCTCTCTCTCGTCTCTCTCTCTCTCTCTCTCTCACTCTCTCTCTCTGTCTGTCTGTCTCTCTCTCTCTCTCTCTCTCTCTCTTTCTCTCTCTCTGTCTGAACCACAGTGCGCAAATATTGACCATTTCCCCTTCCCGTGAATTCTATTTATATTTATAAATGTCACATTATTATTATTAGCAATTACACCCGCCAACACCACCATCAGCTCCATCATCTTCATCATCACAATCTTCCTCTTCATAATCATCATTATTATCGCCATCATCATCATCATCAACACCACCACCACCATCACCCCCACCAAGACCATCATCATCATCATATCGCATCATCACATCACATCATCACCAGAACCCTCACCACCGCCACTGCCCAACGGCCCACGCTAGAACCTCTCACCGGCGCGTTTATCCAACACCGGCCGCCATAGTGCAGAACAACACAGTGCAGGTCGACCAGGAATATGAATGTGATAGGTGGCCGGCTGGAACACAGGCCCACTGATGGCTCAACAAGGCAGAGCGAACGTTCTATGCAGGTAAACATGAGAATTTCAAATGAAGTTCAGGCTGCTAATGGTGGTGGTGCCGGTAGTGGTGTTGGCTGTGGCTGTGGTGGTTGTGGTTGTGAAAGGGGTTGTGAAAGGGGTTGTGGTTTGGTGATGCCGGTAATTGAAGAGGCGATGGAAGGTAGTGCTGATATTGGCAGTATTAGTAATAATAGTTGTAATGTTGATGGTGACAATGATTTTCCTGATACAGCCAAAAAAGTGAAAGAATGACATGGAATGATAGCAGAGAAGGAAAACACGGTCCATGAGAAAAGTAAAGTAAATAAAAGAAAGGAAAGAAATGAAAAAGAATCAGAAAAGATGCAGAAGAAAAGAAATCTTTCACGTGGGTGTACAAAATCGTTCAAAAGTTTCGCTGATTTTTGATACGTAAACCACTGAAAAATGAGCGAACGATTTTGCGAAACCGGTGGCAGCGTCGGGTGACGACAGTAAATAAGGAATGACAATAAGAGTGACATTTATGGACAAGCGTTGAGAGTGTTAATGGAGAGCAGGTAAGAACGAAATGAAAAAAAACGGGGCTAAAACGGGAGAAAGATATTGAAATAACACCCTTGGAGAACACGCTTTTGAGGTGTGAATGGAAATGCTTCTTTAAAATCTATCGTTGAAGTGAGAGGGAAATAGTGACAATGAGAGAGAGAGAGAGAGAGAGAGAGAGAGAGAGAGAGAGAGAGAGAGAGAGAGAGAGAGAGAGAGAGAGAGAGAGAGGAGAGGGGGGACAGAGATCATGAGACGGGAAGATAAGCTCGCCCTTGGATGCATCGAAAATTAATGTTTTCATCAGAACAAAAATCATTCAGGAAAAATGGCGCTTGAACAAAACTCCCGATCAGTTGTGTTCGGTCAACACAATGCAGTAATGATTTTTAAAACTTTTTTAAACGATTACTCGAACGTTTATTGACAGAACCTCTGGTGGTCTGATATCAAAAAGCGACCAACACGAAAATGAGATCCTATTTTATTATTGTTGTTTCTAATGATTTTCCTCTGAATATAAAATTCTTTGTTCTCTTGCTTCGAAAGTATGAGTGCCTGTGGAAATGGCCTGTAAAGAGACACTAGACAAGGAAGGGAAAAGTTTTCTAAGCAATGTTCCCGTCCGAAATTACCAGCGACAACGGAAAGTTTGGTCCCGCTTCCCTCAGTAAACATGAGATGCTTCAGTAGCGAAACCGTTAAAATACGCAGAGCATTTGTGTCAACATTCAATGGGGGCGGAGATGGAAATGCGTTATTCTAGCGAAGTACCGAGGGTATACCGGCTGAGTGCGGATGACTGAACCACACAAACAAACGTGGTACAAAATATCTATTGGAGATTCATTGGTTCAATATGTTCTTACAAAAAAAAAGAAAAAAAATCCTTATTTGGCCTCCTCATTGAAGGAGACTTTAAAGCAAGCGCAAGTTTCGTCCAATAGCAAAAAGAGCAAGGAACTTGGCTAGTCACGCTCGACAAAATATGCCCTCAAATAAACAAGTACAGTTTGGGTTCAACTTTGTTTCCGCTCTTTGTGAAAATGAGACCTGCTTATCATTCGGGTAGGACCTCCGAATAGGGTTGGGTTTATCAGAGCGCAATAAATATTGCAGGCGAGCCACCAAAGGCCAAAACGAACCAACAGAGCTTCTGCGCATAAATAGAATCAAATTATCATTGAAGCCCGAAGAGTTACGCTAACAGCCATAATCGGCTAGACAGTAAAACCACATCAGGATTCTATTTGAACCCGACCATGAATAAAGCAGTACATGCACAGCGAAAATACCGCGTGGCTGAGCGCGACTGCTCTGCTCATGGAGCTATTTCAGCGCGAGAGCACAAGGGCCCTGTAATTAGAGGCGCGAGAGCAAGCCTCGGCTCCGCTGAACGAGCTAAATGCGCTACTCAGAGGGACCGAGAGGCCGGGAGAGGCGGGGAGAGATTGTGAAAGAGCGAGAGGGAGGGAGAGAGATGCCCGGAGAGGCCTAGAGAGACCGAGAAAGGGAGAGATAGAATGCCTGGCCGCCCACGAGTGTCTGGGAGATGATGATGAATGTCGACAGCTACGAAATATTAACACCCGAGTCGCCCGCCCTCAAAGCTGGCGGAAGGAGGGCCTCCGTCGGCCGCGGCGAGGGCGCGCTGCTCGGCTTCCTCGCGCCTTTGGCCGTCGCTCGGCCTGTGCCGTGTGCGTGCGTGCGCGTGAGCATGTGCGTTTGCGCTTCCGTCGGCATGTGGGTGTGCATATGGGTGTTTTGTGTGTATGGCAATGCGTTGATATTCGCTTCTGTGTATGTTGTGCGAATGACTAAATGTGTGTGCATAGGCTTCTTTAATCACGCATATTAGTGTGCGTGCAAAGGTATACTACTCAAACATCTATTCCAACTAACCGTCTTCATTACCGTAAAGTCTTTCCGCGACCCCGCTCCTGATACGCCTTAATTCGCAAATCATCTCCGTCCATCAAACCGCGAGCGTTTCCGCGGAGAGCGAGCGCGCCCGTGATGAGAGGGGCCGCAAATAACCCCCGACTAATGGCCTCAAATAGGCAATAAAATCGGCCCCCAATAATAATTACCGGCGCGTGGGTAGGACATGGGTTAATTACCTTAAAAGATACTGCTAATGCAATTACTTCGGCACTTTAATGCGTCTAATGACTGATATCCCGACAAAGAAAATTGTTTTAGCCCTTAATTGGAGTCAGGCCACCATAAACCGCCGCCCGTGTCGCCGCGCCGCCCGGCCCGCCCCAGCCCTCCCCACGGGCCCTCGAGCCCCGTGTCAAAAAGCAGCGGTTATCATAAAAAGAAAAAGCTTCGTTAACGGCCTCCTCCAGACCAACCGTGGCCGCCACTATGCGCTTCGCTGCCCCCACAAACCGAATCGAACGTTACGGTTATTTTCACCGGTGTTGTAGCGTGAGGAAGGAATTCGTTCGTCTGATCGAGGTGATAGCGGCGCATATGTTCAGTGACGAATTCGTTTTTGGAGAGTGATAACAGAGGCATGTTTATAAATCTGCTCATTAAGGTTTAACTTGTTTGGATGAATGAGCAAATAAATCAAAACATGAAGAGGACGGTTAGAAGAATGTGCTGAATGCTTTCTTGAAACATAGTTTTATCTCCCTTCTTTCTACTTTCCGTTCTTCCACATATATATGCCTTTTCCCACTGTATTGCAGATTTCTCTCCATTTCTTCTGTACCCCCAGGCTTTATTTTCCATTTTCGCTCTCTTTTTGCCTCGTTTTTATCCTTCCCTTTTTTCCTCTCTTCCCCCGCACCTTCCTTTTTACCCGAAATTTCTTTCACTTTCTCTCTTTTCCCCACACATAGTTTTTCTCCCTTTCCCCCTTCCCCCCCCCCCCCCCCATTCCCGTCAGCCTCGGAACTGATTCCTTCGGCGTTAATGCGATGTTTCCTCGCGCCGCGATCGCTGACAAAGCGCCCGACAGGTCACTTAGCGGCTGGCGCCATCATCGAGTTCTCCTTTGGCGCGGAATTAACTTCTTTGCTATGTTCCCTTGGACACGTTTTCTCCTCGGATTTTATCTTTGCTCTGCCCTATTTTCATACGATTTTTCCCTTTTTTCATCCACTCTGTTCGTTTATGTCTATATGTCTGTCTGTCTGTCTCTCTCTCTCTCTCTCTCTCTCTCTCTCTCTCTCTCTCTCCTCTCTCTCTCTCTCTCTCTTCTCTCTCTCTCTC
>NW_020872547.1:486103-488603 GCF_003789085.1 Penaeus vannamei
CTCTTCCTTCTTCTCCTCCTTCTTCTTCTTCTTCCTTATCCTCCTCCTCTTCTCTCTTCTTCTTCATTTTTCTTCTTCCTCTCCTCCTCCTCTTGTTTTTTTCTTCTTCTTCTTCTTCTTCTTCTTCTTCTTCTTTTTCTCCTCCTCCTCCTCCTCATTTCCTTTTTCAACTTCCCTTCTTCCTCCTCCTCCCCCTCCTCCTTCTCCCTCTCCTCCTCTCCTTGCTCCTTTTCCCCTCACTTCTTCTTCTTCTTCTTCTTCTTCTTTCTTCTTCTTCTGTCTTCTCTTCTTCTTCTTCTCTCCTCCTCCTCCTCCTCTCCTCCTCCTCCTCCTCCCTCTCCTCCTCCTTCTTCCCCTCCTCTCCTCCTCCTCCTCCTCTTCTTCTTCCTCCCTCCTCCTCCTCCTCCTCCTCCTCTCTTCTTCTTCTTCTCCTCCTTCTCCCCCTCCTCCTCCTCCCCTTCCTCTTTTTCCCCTCTTCCTCCTCCTCCTCTTCCTCCTCTTCCTTCTTCTTATGTTCTATCCGCGCTTCGTGGAAATCCAACAGAGCTGATGATTTGGAAGTACATAATCGAGAACCAGGGCTGAAAGACTCACAAATTGCGACCGTAACAGCGATGGGCGGTAGAGGTCATATTCTTGGTGTCACGGCGTGGAAAATGAACCTTTGTGAGAGAGGCTTTTGGAATGAGATTGGTGTCGTACTCTATATTGTCAGATAGGATGAATTTAGTCTTCTTTTTCCACTCTCTTCTCTCTCTCTCTCTCTCTCTCTCTCTCTCTCTCTCTCTCTCTCTCTCTCTCTCTCTCTCTCTCTCCTCTCTCTCTCTCTCTCTCTCTCTCTCTCTCTCTCTCTCTCTCTTCTCTCTCTCTCTCTCTCTCTCTCTCTCTCTCTCTCTCTCTCTCTCTCTTCTTCTACTCTGTCTTTTTAGAGCTCCCTCTCTCCCTACCTTCTTACCCCTCTCATTCACTTTATTTTTCTTTCTCCCTCCTCACCTTCTTTCTCCCCCCTTCCCTTCCTTCAACCTCTCTTTCCCTCCCACTTTCTTTCTCCTTCTCTCTATCTCTCTCAGTTTCCCGCTCTCCCTCTCTAAGGATGTAATCTCAAGATGGCATTGGAAATTCCAGGTATTTATGATACGTAGATTTTTGGGATTTGATAAAGCAAGAGCCACGGTCTTCCATATCAATCCACTTCGATATCGCGCACAACAGTATCCAAACAGCCTGCGTGATATCCGTCCATTTTTTGTGAATATGAATAATTGCAACTGAATTCTTTTCCTTCATTTTTTTTTATGTCCGCACAACGAAACTCAATAAAGATATTAAATGAAACACTACACGCTTGCTGTTAACGTAGAGCGAGTCACACTTTGCGTGAAAATAGAAAATCCTGCCTTTTCTGGGTCATGAGCAAATGACCCTCTGAAAGAATTATCACGGGGATGCATGACCCAGGGTCGTCATGCAGGACTAGTTCCTTTGACTGAACGCTATTATATTAAAACAAAGAAAAAAGAAAAAATGAAAAAGTGTTTTGATATTCTAGAACAGTGGAATGCTCCCCAAGTTTGGCTGATTTATATTCATTTCTATTATATCCATATATTCATAAAAACAGCTTGCAGGCTACATTTGCAGGTACGGGAGTAAATATATTACAGGCGCCCAGTGCATTCATGACTTTTGTGATCGCAGTAGTCGTACAATAGGTATTATAATAGTGCTGATACATAGTTTCAAATAAAATCTTGTTTTATAATAGTATACAGTATATATGGTTTCACACACACACAGACATACGTGCAAGCATACCTACACACGCCTACACATACAAAGACACCCACCCACCCACACAATAAAACAAACACACACACATACATGCACATGCTAGAATCTACGAACACCATTATCATCATTATCATCCTCTTTATCATTATAATTACCATCATCATCATTATCACTATCATCGCAATCGAAAGTGATATCATCATCAATGTCGCACTGACAACCAAATGAGTAACCTTGTCATTGTCTATCCTGTGTTTATCGTCACAAACATCAATATCACCCTGGCACAAAAAACAAACAAATAAATAAATAAAAGATAAAAAATAAAAGTTTAATCGCAGAGCGGTGCTGTGGCTTCGCAGTGTGTGCTACATATCTCAAGATTCGACAAGGAATAACTTCATCAACTTTCCACCTGGTCAGAAAATTCCGTGAAGGTGTATATATTCTGTAGGACAAACATCATCAATATCATAAACATGACTCAACACAAATACGAGATAATAATATAGGAGAAAGAATTCAGCAGAGTACGAACAAATAAAAATGTTCGGCAATATTCAAGTGATATAAATCAGATTGAATAAAGTTTCTTCTAATTAATGTACATCTAATTTTGCGACCTTACCGTCATCGGGCCACAAAAACTGCCTTTACCTGGAACAGAAAAGTACAAAAGAATTAATAGTTTTTCAGAATTAATTGAATG
>NW_020872548.1:10000-33863 GCF_003789085.1 Penaeus vannamei
GAGAGAGGAGAGAGGAGAGAGTAGCGAGGGACGAGAGAGAGGAAAGAGAAAGAGAAAGAGAGAAAGAGAGTTAAGACAAAGAGACGAGCAAGAGAGCATGAGACGAGAGAGATGGAGAGAGAGAGAAGAGAGAGAGGAGATGAGAGAGAGTAAAGAGAAGAGGAAAGGAACGCGGTAACGAGAAGTAGAGAGAAGAGAACGAGAAAGAGAAGAGAAGAGAGAAGAGACGAGAGAGAAGCTGAAGAGAGGGAGGAGAGAAAGAAAGATAGGATAGAGTAAGAGAGAAGAGGAGAAGAGAGAGGCTGAAATTTGAGGATCAGGAAAAGAAGAGCCGAATAGCGAAACCATCAATACGCAACAATTCACTTCGGAACGGTGGCGAGGTCTCAGCAGCTTCCTTCCATCCTCATCTCTCGAGGCGGTCAAGTCACTCAACGTCTGTCTGTCTGGTCTGCTGTCCTGTCTGTCTTATGGCTGGTGGCCTGCCGTCTCTCTCTCTCTTCTCTCTGCTCTCTGTCTCTCATCCTCATCTCTGCTTTGCTCTTTCTCTCTCTCTCTCATCTCTCTCTTGCTCTCTCTCTCTCTCTCTCTCTCACTCACTCTCTCTCTCTCTCTCTCTCTCTCACCTCCCATCCTCTCTCTCTCTCTCTCTCTTCTCTCTCACTCTCCCTTCTTCTCCTCTCTCATCTCTCTTACTCTCTCTCTCTCTCATCTCTTCTCTCTCTTCTCTCTCCTACTCTCTCTCTCTCTCTCTCTCTCTCTCTCTCTCTCTCTCTCTCTCTCTCTCTTCTCTCTCTCTCTCTCATCTCTCTCTCCTCTCTCTCTCTCTCTCCACTCCTCACTCTCTTTTCTTACCTTTCCTTTTCTCTATTTCTTTCTCCCTCCCTCTACCTCCACCCCTCCAACCTCCTTCCTCCCCCCCCTCTTCTCTCTTTTTTCCCTCTCTCCCTATGCATTCCATCCTCGCCCCCTCCCTCGACCACACATCCATCCCCCCCTCACCCCTCCACCACCCCCACCCATCCCACCCCACCCCCTTTTTCCAAAAAAATTCCCCTCTTTGCTGGAAGTGGGCGCGGGTTCTGGGGAATCTTGGATGTCGAAATTTGACCGAAAACACGTCATTCTTCCTTTGTCAGTCGCGGGGGGGGTGGGGGGTGGGGGTGGGGGGGTTCATCGAACGGCGCTGGCAGTTGTCGAAGAGAGATGGAAGGAGAGAGAGGAGAGAGGGAGGAAATGGAGAGAAGGGGAGAGAGAGGGAAGGGGGGGAGAAGGGAAAGAGGGAGGAAGAGGCGAGAAGGGGAGATGAGAGAGGAAAGAGGGAGAGGAGGAAATGGAGGAAAGAGGAAGAGAGGGAGGGAAGGAGGGGGAAAAGAGAGGGGGGAAGGAGGAGAAGGGAGAGAGGGAGAGGAAGGAGGAGGGAAGGAGGGAGGGAGGGGAGGAAGAGGGAGGAGGGAGGAAGAAAAAGGATAGGGAGGGAAGGGGGGAGAAGGGGGGAAAAACGAGGGAAGATGGGCGAGACATAGTTAGAGAAAGAGATATAAACAGATAAGAGAGAACAACAGTCCTTAGATGCACAAAAAAAAATCCTCTCATTTTTCCTTTCGTCTAAGCCCCTCCTCCAACACCACTTCCCTCCATATTCCATTTTCCCTTCCAAATCCCCCCTTCCTCCCCCCCCCCCTTCGCCCCCCTACCCCCACCCAACCTTTCCCCAACCAGACCCATAACGCTGTTCCCAATCCATATCCAAGACATTTCCAAAAACAATTTAATTTACGCCCAAACTATCTCCATTTTCATTCTCCATTATACCCAAAGTTACTTTAACTTGTGTAAACCATCAGACTTACTGCTTGTGTAAATCAGTAAACTTGTAGCTTAGGTAAACTAGACAAACTTCTACATTAAAGTAAACTATTACGCTTTAAAGATTGAGCGAACTTCTCAATCCGCAGCTTCGTCGATGTGCTCGCCGAAGTGAAGGCGAAGAAAGGCAAGAAAGAGAGGAAGAGAGAGAGAGAAGAAAGAAAAAAAAGAGAAGAAAGAGAGTGGAAAGAGAAGGAGAGGATGGAGGAGGGATGGGGAGGGAGGAGGGGGAGGGAGAGGGAGAAGAAAGAGAATGGGAGAGAAGGAGAGATGGAGAAGAGAGAGAGGAGGAGAGAGAGAGAAGAGAGAGAGAGAGAGAGAGAGAGAGAGAGAGAGAGAGAGAGAAGAGACGAGAGAAAGGAGAATAAAGAGAATGAGAGAGAGAGAAAGAGAGAGGTGAGAGTGAGAAGATAGAGAGAGCATGCTTAAACTCAATCCTTTTCCTTGTGAAAAGAAATCTAGCGCATAAAAAATCTTGATTGGCTGCGTTACTTGAGCGAGTTGCAACAACCCCCCCCCCCCCCTCCCACCGCTACGCACAAAGGACGTCTTCCCGCATGCGAACGACAGGATTCTCGCCCTTAAAGGTCCACCCCAAGGTCCACCCCCTTCCCCGACCCTCCCCAACATGCTAGGGCACTGTCACCCCCCCGACCCCCCCTTCTTCCCCTCTTTCCCCTCCCCTCCCCAACCATGCCCAGGCACTGTCACCCCACCCGAACCCCGCGTCTCGGTGCCAGTAATTGCCAACCCAATAGAGCTATTCTCGAGGCGATGTTGCTCCTCCGGCACTGGCACTCCGTCGCTGACCCCCCCCCCTTCGGACGGGTCGCCGCGGCACCTCTGGCCCCGGCGGTGCCTCCTCCTCCGCCGACGTCTGGGAGTCTGTGCCACGAATCTCGAGAGAGAGAGAGAGAGAGAGAAGAGAGAGAGAGAGAGAGAGAGAGAGAGAGAGAGAGAGAGAGAGAGAGAGAAGAGAGAGAGAGAGAGAGAGGGAGAGAGAGAGAGAGAGAGAGAGAGGGAGAGAGAGAGAGGGGAGAGGGAGAGGAGGGGAGAGGGAGAGGGAAGAGGGAGAGAGGAGAGAGAGAGAGAGAGAGAGATGAGAGAGAGAGAGGAGGAGAGGGAGAGAGAGAGAGAGAGAGAGAGAGAGAGACGAGTTTCGGAGAGAAATAAAAGGAAAAAGATGGATATTTCTTTTAAAATAATAAAAATGTTGAATAAATAACTAAAAAATATGGACGAAGAATAGAATGAGAAAATAAGCGACTCTTGCGGTGCGTCTTTCCGGAAATAAAACAATAAACAAACAACAAAAACAAAACAAATAAATAAATATGGACGATTACAAATTCACAAGAAACAAACACCAAACACGAATAAATAAACAAACAAGCATGGCCGAAGAAAACAATCGACTTCACGGGCGCGCCTTTTCCGCAAAGATAAACAAACAACAAAAGTAAACACTCGCACGGACGAAGAACAAAATATGGGAAAACAAGCCACTTCGACGGCGCGTTTCCAGCAGGGGGGGGGGGGGGGCGCTCCTGCTGATCCCCCTTTGGCTTGCAGAACCTGGAACCACCGGATAAAAGTCAGCTGATCACGCCCGCGACGCGAAGGCCCTCCGGAGACAGCTGAGCCGCCCAAATATTTTCCGGGAGAAACGCGGGGGCGGAGACCGGTGACTGGGAGGGGGAGGGAGAGAGGGGGGGATGGAGACCGACTGGGAGGGGGGGCGAGAGACCGGTGGACTGGGAGGGGGGGACGGAGACCGGTGACTGGGAGGGGAGGAGGGGCGAGGGGGGGCGGAGACCGGTGACTGGGAGGGGGGAGGGGCGGATGGGAGACCGTGACTGGGGAGAGGGAAGGGGGCGAAGGGGGGGGAACGGAGGGTGACTGGGGGGTGGGAGGGGGAACAAAGTCGTATTTTGCTGGTACAAGACTGATAAACAAAAGTATTGCTGTGTGATAGTCAGTTTTGATTTTTCTTAGGCCTATAACCGAAGCTAGACAGTGCTGAAGACGCCAAGGCCCGTTTCTGAAGCCGCGAATGAAACCAAAACAAACCGGCGAACGTCTTCCTCACAACGAGAATCCAACAGCATCTTCCGACCCGGCAAAACGCACCTCCCTTTCTCCCTCAACATCCTCCTTCTCGCCTCCTTCTCTCCTCCTCTCTTGAACAACCAAACTGCATGGGAATTACACCCTTCGGTCCATCATTAGCTTCCGCCCAAGACAAACAGAGGCGAGAGCGAGCGAGCGAACGAGAGCGCCAGTCTTTAGAAAACGGCTAATGGTCAATTACGGCGCGATTTGCTCGGCCACGTGACCCGTCGGGAGGAAGCGGCCCACGTGCGTCCGCCGAGGGGAAAGGAGGGGGGGGGGCGGTGTTCACTTAGGGAGAGGAGGGGGAGGGGAGTTCCTGGACTCACTTCAATCCGCGAGGGGAAAGGAGTGGGGGGTCCAGGTGCTCACTTCAGTCTGCCGAAGGGAGGGGAAAGGGGAAGGGGAGTTTCCTGAGCTCACTTCAATCCGCCGAGGGGAAAGGAGGGGGGTCCCGGTGTTCACTTCAGTCTGTGCCGAAGGGAGGGGAGGGGAGGGGAGGGGAGTTCCCTGAGCTTCACTTCAATCCGCCGAGGGGAAAGGAGGGGGGTCGGGTGTTCATTCAGTGCTGCCGAAGGGGAGGGGAGGGGAGGGGAGGGGAGTTCCTGATCTCACTCCAGTCTGTCGAGGGGAAAGGAGGGGGGTCCCGGTGTTCACTCACTGGCCGAAGGGGAGAGGAGGGGGATCCAGGTGTGCTACTTCAGTCCTGCCGAGGGGGAAAGGAGGGGAGGGGAGGGGGTTCCTGGACTCACTTCAGTCTGCCAAGGGAAAGGAGGGAGGGGGGTCCGGTGTTCACTTCAGTCTACCGAGGGGGAGAGGCGAGGGGAGGGGAGGGGAGGCATTTCCTGAGCTCACTTCAGTCTGCCGAGGGGGAAAGGAGGGGGTCCCGGAGCTCCTTCAGTCTGCCGAGGGGGAGAGAGGGGATCCTGAGCTCACTTCAGTCTGAGCGGAGGGGAGGGGAGGGGAGGGAGGGGAGTTTCCTGAGCTCCTGCCGAAGGGAAAGGCTTTACCGATATGGGTAACTATCCTTACCCAGAGTGAGAGGAATGAAGGTGACTTCCTATACAAAGTTTTTTCAATTATAAAAAGCTTTCGCGTGACAACAGGGACGGGAGATTACACAGATCAAAAACAACCCCCCCCCAACCCCCCCGACACAAAAGGCAATAAAAGAGGAAATTCTAAACTAGCAAAAGAGGTCAAGCCTTTATATTCAAGAGAGGGGAGTGTTTTATATCAAAGGTTATGAAACGTGGATATAAAACTGCCCTGCAATAGAAGGGTGAAACATGACAGCACAGGATGACAAAATGAAAAGATCCGAGAGTATATACGCCAACATAAAGGTAAATTGTAGAACAGAGTAATATCATAAGGGAAGGTGCATAACGAAATAGGAAAATGTGTTCACACTGGGAAGAGGATTAAGGATAGAGTACAGTAACCTGTCCTATTTGTATAGTGGTGTGGTGTGTGTGTGTGTGGTGTTGTGTGTGTGTGTGTGTGTGTGTGTGTGTGTGTGTGTGTGTGAGTGTGGTGTGTGTGTGGTGTGTGTGTGTGTGTGTGTGTGAGAGAGAGAGAGAGAGAGAGAGAGAGAGAGAGAGAGAGAGAGAGAGAGAGAGAGAGAGAGAGAGAGAGAGAGAGAGAGAGAGAGAGAGAGAGAGAAGAGAGGAGAGAAGAGAGAGAGAGAGAAGAGAGAGAAGAAGAGAGAGATAATGGGAGTGAAGAGAGAGTAAGAGAATATACAGTACCTAGTCAACAATGTGCCAGTTCGCGCGTACAGTATCACCTCCCCGCCAAATCAGGGTGGATAAGGCAACACAACAAACAAACACCAAAGAAGAGGAACAAGCAAAGCCAGGCCAAGCAGGATGTGAAGCAACACACAAGCGGCAACAACAAGGGACACAATGACAGCTAACTTCCTCAATTGGCGTGGCAGTCGGGGTCGGTCGGGACGGGGTCGGTCGTCGGTAAGCGGTACACATTCAACTGCCCTTCTTGCCCCTTGCCCCCTTCTGTGGCACGGAACTGCTCCTTCTTTGCCCTTCTTGACACGGAATTACCTTTCTGTGGCCAACGGACTGCTCTCTCTTGGCCCGGCCTTCTATGACACGGAAACGGGCTCTCTTCACCCTTCATGACACGTAACTATGCTCTCTTGCCCCTTCTGGGCACGGAACTGCTCTCCTTGCCCTTCTATGACATGGAACTAACCTCTTGCCCCTTCTGATGGCACGTAACTATTTCTCTCTTGACCCTATTCTATGGCACGAAAACTACCCTTCTTGCCCCTCTATAGCACGGAACTGCTCTCCCTTGCCCTTCTATGACACCGAACTAACCTCTTGCCCCTTCTATGACACTAAACTACCCTTCCTTACCCCTCTGTGGCACAAAATTACCATTGCTTGCCCCTCTATGATACTAAATTCCCCACTCTTGCCCTTCTCTGGCACGAAACAGCCCCCCCTAATGTGCCCTTTGTCAAGTGGTGTCCTTGTTATGAGTGGTTATTGTCTACGGGAGGGCGGCAAAGGGAAGCTAGAGAGAGTCCCAGCTGTGAACACATGTTAGTTACTCTTCTGAAGTATTTTTAGTCGTGTGTTTGTAACAGGCGAGAGAGAGAAGAGAGAGAGAGAGAGAGAGAGAGAGAGAGAGAGAGAGAGAGAGAGAGAGAGAGAGAGAGAGAGAGAGAGAAGAGAGAGAGGAGAGAGAGAGAGCCAAAGAAAGAGAGAGAAAGAGAGAAAGAGAAGAGAGAAAGAGAGAGAGAGAGAGAGAGAGAGAGAGGAGAAGAGAGAGAAGAGAGAGAGAGAGAAGAGAAGAGAGAGAGAGAAAGAGAAAGAGAGAGAGAGGAGTGAGTGCCTTAAAGTTCTGTCATTAAATGGCATACAGATTTCTAGACATCTGGAGCGGTGTCCACATACTTACCAAGAAGGTCAATTAATATTTGAAATGTTAAGGATACAAAGAGCAGCGGAATCTCGTATTAAAAGACATACACACAAGGTACAACGGTCACCGCAACGTTCAACACAACAACACTGCGGTGTGGGGTGGGCACTTTCACAGCAGGAAGGGGTGTAGAGTCGATAAAAGACGTCACCATAAAGGGCACCTCGCCCCACACATAGATTGATACAATCAAACAAAAAAACCCTTACCTCCCCTCTTCCTCTAACTCCACCCCCAATCACCCCCCCCGGCCCCCTCGCCCCCCCCAATCACCAATCCCAAGCCGGGAGAGGGAGGAGGAGAGAGAGGAGGAGAGAGGAGAGGAGGAGACGAGAAGAGAGCGCCAGCGGAGAGGAGCAGACGAACGAGAGGAGCCAGAGAGAGAGAGAGGAAAAGAGGAGGAGAGAGGAGAGAGAGAGGAGAGAAGGAGAGAGAGAGAGAGAGAGAGGAAGGAGAGAAGAGAGAGAGAGAGAGAGAGAGAGAGAGAGAGAGAGAGAGAGAGAGAGAGCGAGAGAGGATAAAGAGAGAGAGAGAGAGAGAGAGAGAGAGAGAGAGAGAGAGAGAGAGAGAGAGAGAGAGAGAGAGAGAGAGAGAGAGAGAGAGCCAACTCGCCCCAGATTAGGAGTCTATATCCGGCCGACCTTCCAACGCGCCAATCGTCCGCACGGCTCATTATCGCCCCTCGCTAACCCGGCAAATCGCCCCTAAAGACCCTAACTCAAGGCTGCTTTTCGTGAGGATCCGAGATACTAATGCCCCGCGACAAACGGACCCTCAGTTAACCGGAAATATCGCGCCCTTCGTCTTGCGGTTGGGAAATTTAAAGGTTTCGTGCGAGGGTTTAAACGTACCTGGCAACGGTGGATTAAACGCCACTGGACATTCCCTCTGTGATAGGGGGTGAGGGAGGAGGGAGAGGGAGAAGGGAGAGGGAGGAAGACAGGGGGAGGAGGAAGGGGGAGGGAAGGGAGAGGGAGAGGGAGTAAGGGAGAGGGAGAGGGGAAGGGATGGGAGAGAGGAGAGAGAGAGAGAGAGAGAGAGAGAGAGAGAGAGAGAGAGAGACAGAAGAGAGAGAGAGAGAGAAGAGAGACAGAGAACATCGAGAGAGAGAAAGAAAAGAACAAGAGACAGCAAGAGAAACAAACAGAGCAGAGAGAGAGAGCCACAGAAAGACAAAGAGAAACACGAGAGGAGCGAATGAAACACGAAAACAAAAAACAAAAAAAACTAACTACGCACACACACCAGCTGCTACCCCGCCGCGCAGCCTAGGACCCCATATTAAACAACAAACTTGATCTACAAAGACAAATCAAACAAAATGGCTTTCACGGCAGTTTGTTTTGGCGTTTTTATGGAGAATATACGAGAATGATTTACGGTAATCGGGGTCTTCCTTCATAGACGCGGGTGTACATTTGCGTACATGTTCGGGAATGTGCGCGAGTAAGGGCGTGTGTGTGTGTTTGTTTTAGTGTTTGTTTGGTTGTGGAAAAGGGGGGTGGTGGGTGGGTGGGTGGGTGTGTGTGAATGTGGGGTGGTTGTGTGTTGTGGTGTGGTGTGTGTGTGTGTGTGTGTGTGTGTGTGTGTGTGTGTGTGGGTGTGTGTGTGTGTGTGTGTGTGTGTGTGTGTGTGTGTGTGTGTGTGTGTGCATGAAAAGAGAGAGAGAGAGAGAGAGAGAGAGAGAGAGAGAGAGAGAGAGAGAGAGAGAGAGAGAGAGAGTTGAGAGAGGAGAGAGAGAAAGAGAAGAAGAGAGAAGAGAAGAGAAGGGAGAAGGGAGGAAAAGAGAAAAAACAAAAGACAGCTGGAAAGTTGGATGAGAAGAGAAAAATGAAAATCCATACCATATACAGAAAAAAAAAAAAAAACACGAGCACATGAACGCACATCAACCGTACCAACCGGAAATTAAACAATCCTATAAGCCGTTACAATACTTTTCAAACTTACCTTGACTTTCTCCCTCGTACACTGGCATAAACACCGCTATTATCTTATCCAAAACTAGTATTTCGGTTTGGTAATGATGTAGTTTCATGTTCTAAACGACATGTAACTAAAAGGGTCGTTAAAATCAGCGAAAAAGGTCTTAAAATCGGTTAATTTCTAGCCAAGCCACTCCGCCATTTTAAAACTGATCACGTGACCGTTGGTGAAATATTGCCACATATAAAAGTGAATAAAAGACAACCTTAGACTTCATCTATTACATGGTTATTAGTGAAAACAATTAAGAGGATCTAAAGAGTATTCTGTATTCAGAGTATAATCTGAATATTTTATCGTAGTATTTTGGAAACGAATATTCAAAAAATAACCGTCAGGCCCAAACCTACCCATTGAATATAACAATAACATAACACGGCCAATATTACAAAATATATTTACCTTAAACAATATGCGATTACTGATAAATGAATGATCAAGGTTATGGCATGATAATAAAGGTCATATTAATGATAATGATAATAATGTTATAGATAATTAGTGAGGCAGAAACTTCGAAAATGCATTGGAAATAAAATCTTGAATTATTACTAATATTGATAATCATAATACCAAGAACATGATTATCATCATTAATACTTAGATAATAGTGAAAACAATAAAATAAAATCGATAATGCTGATGTTGCTGCCAATGATGATGATGATGATGATGACAGTGATGATGTTAATGATGATGATGATAATAATATTAATAATAAGCCGGTAATGATTATAATGATAATAACAACAACGACAATAATATTAAACACAAAGTCCAAATGGTACAACCGCAGCAGCATTAACCGAACATAACAACTTATAACTTTCGAACACAAAAGAGAAAGCAAAAGTGATAATAATTAAAGGATTTTACACAGACCAAAATCATAAACGCAGTCAATAGGACACCACTTAAAATGTAAATAAAAAAAAGGGAAATTAAATGAAACACAAAATTCTATTCACTGATTCGAAAGAGAGAGAAATTAATAACAGGAAAAATGCGTATTGAAATTACTTTTTAAATATTTTATCAAGAACAAAGTATTGAAATAAAATGAAAGCACCAGTAAAATAAAGTACTATGTATGTGATAATAACTATAACACTAATAATATAATAATAATAATATAATAATAATAATAATAATACCTTCATTATAGGCCTACATCGAAAAAGGACATTCATAATACTTACACATTCAACATTAAAATAATAATAAACACAAACAATAACCGCAACAAAGTTAAATATATAAGTACATAACATTTAACAACCTGGAGAGCCCTTGCTCCCTCTCAACCCCCACGTCCTTCCCGGCCTAACCCACCTCCTCCTCCCCTCCCTCTTCCCGGCCTACCCACCTCCACTCCCCTCCCTTTCAACCGACTCGCTACCCACCGCTTCTCTCCCCATTCCCATCCCGACCTCCCTACCTTCCTCCACCTCCCCCTTCTAGACCTAACCCCCACCGCTCCCTAACACACCCCGTCCTTCCCGATCGTCCTACCACTCCTCCCCTCCCCTCCCCTCCCCCTCCCACTTCCCCTCCCCTCCACCCTCCCCAACCTCCCCCTTCCCCTTCCAGACTTACCCCCCTCTCCCCTCCCCAAACCTACCCCCCTCCCCCTCCCAACCTACCTCCACCCCCCTCCCCCTCCCTCCCCCCCCTTCTTCCGACCTCCCGACCTGCCTCCCCGCCCACGTGACACACCCGACCGGACCCGCCTTCAATTCGCGACCAAATTGTGGTTTATGCTCCTAATCTCCCTCGGTGGTTGTGTGCGTTCGTCTCCCTGAACGAGACTGATGGCCTTCGAATTGGCCTTTCTTCTTGTTCTTGTTCTTCTTCTCCTTCTTTTTCTTTTTCTTCTTTGTTGTTGTTCTTCCTCTTCTTTTTTTCTTTTTCTTCTTCTTTTCCTCCTTTCTTCTTTCTTTTTCTTCATCTCCATGTGCGTGTCCAAACACATCACAAAACACCCAACCATCTCCCTCATTCAAGGAAACATCCGCCATGAGTGCCAAAGAGCCAGCCATGGCACCAAAGCCCCCGAGAATATATAAACCCAAGCATAAGGGCCATAATGCGGAGGAACGGGCGGTGGGCGGCGGGCGCGTCAAAGCCCCCTGGACGAGAAGCCAACGTGGGCGGTTTGTCATCGGATAAATTGGTTTCTGGGAGTCAATCGGGGGAGGCTTTCCTTCCATGGATATTTTCTTGGGATTTTTGCATTTTTTGGATTTTCTTTTTTTTCTTTTATTTTATTCTCTTCTCTCTCTCTTCTCTCCCTCTCTGTCTGTCTCTCTCTCATGTCTCTCTCTCTCTTCTTCGTTCTCTTCGTTTTCCTCTCCTTCTTATCCTTCGTGCTCTCATCTCTTCGCTTCTCTCTCTCTTCTAATTTAATCTTCTCTTACTCTATTTCTTTCTTACCTGTCTTAAAACGCCCTCCTCATGCTCGTCTCGTGCCTGAGCGTGGTTCCTGAATTCCGTAACAATGCCATAATTTCTGACCCGATCGCAAGGCCAAAGCCGCTGAAAGGTCCAGAGAGGAAGGGCTAAATAAAGCAACATCTTTTACTTTCAGAGTGATTGCGAGAAAAGTTCTAACGTATGGATATTTACCTCTCGCCCATTAAACACTCAAATACACATAGACCACAATTACCTTCACGAGCACACACACACAACACACACAGCAGCCACTAGCACACATCACACACTACATCCACACACTATCGGACACCCACACACAAACACATCTCAAGTCCGGACACATCATGTCCACACACTCATTCCCCCCATATAAAAATATAAATGAAAAAAATAATTAACCTCATCAAAAAAAAAAATAAATCAATAACAGCTCTCAATGCACAATTACATACCTGCACACACATCACACACACACCACAAGATCACAACATCTACTACACACACACACACATATATGACACCACACACACACCAAAAAAAAAAAAAAAATAAATAAAAAAACAACATAAACTAAATTAATAGTTAACATTATGGAGCAGACGCGACACACAGATACCTACACCACTACGGTACACACCCAGTCCACATCTACACTCCACTTTAAACCCCATTAGAGGAATCAACGGGAGGATCGCGAAGGGGAACGCATTACCTAAATCGGGAATGAGCAGTGTGGCCACTTGATCGCAGATGAGTAAAATGTCATGAAATACAATTATCGCCTCAACAGCTCTTAAGGGGCAAATTTATCCATCTAATAGAGTGTGGTTGACCCTCGCGCAATGGCACATAAAATATTGAATGTTAACTGTCAGATTCTACATCCGGTTGGTAGGGGAGCACAGCGGGTTCATAGGTCGAAGTCGAGGATATGTAGAAAGTAGATAGCCATCCTCCATAATAAAAGATAAAATAATTTAAAATTTGGGAATTCAGAAAGAAAAGTGGGGGCAAGGAGGGGAAGGGGAAGAGAGCGAGGGGGAGAAATTGGAGGCTTGCAGAAATTACTTCACTAGAGTTTATGCCGTGATGTGCGGTGTAGGGAGAGGATGGTAATTTCAACAATTTCAACGTCATTTGCAACGGTGAAATATACCGAGAAGAAACGAAGCAGGGACTGTTAGGGTTTAAAACGGAAATGAGGGAAGAAGTAGATATTTGTTTTGAGGGAGAGTAATTTTATTATGTTTACAGGGTCGAGGAGGGTTGAAATGAGTAACGGGAAGAGAGAAGAAATGAGTTTAGAAGATCCTGAACGAAGACTGTATCAGAACGAGGAGAGACATAGAGAGTAGAGAGAGAAGTGAGGAGAAAGAAAAAAAATCCAGAGAGAGTAGTAGGCGAGAAAATAAATGAAAATAATGAAGAAAGAAAGAAACAAAGATCTTAAAAAGCAAGACCGAACAGACGCAACAACAAGAAACACTAATATAATCCAAAGTCATTCATTCATCTTATCAAAACAATAAATATAAACTAATGAAATTTACAACGATATACTTCAAAAAAAAAAAAAAGAAAAAACAGAAATTTCGCATCAATCGAACATTAAGAAAAAGAAATCTTCAGGTCGCGTCTCGCCCAGCGCTTAAAGAAATAAGAAAAACCACTCGATACGACTTTATAGAAACCGATACGAGACAGAGAAAATAGTCCGTGTACAAAGAAGAACATTCGCTCTTGGAAATGCAAGTGGACACTCGACGATGTTACTATTTGGACTCGTCGGGAAAACGGGAACAAAAATGTCGGTCGAAAGCCAGGTCGAGTCGGGTTTCGTCTCCTCTGTCGGTGCTTTTTATTCGTCTTCTGTCTGTCGCCTGTGTCCTGTCTCCTTTCTTTCTTTCTGTTCTGTCTCTTTCTTTGTTTGGTTGTTTCTGTCTCTGTCTCTTTCTTCTTTGGTTGTTCTCTCTGTCTCTGTCTCTTTCTTTCTTTCTGTCTCTGTCTCTCTCTTTCTTTCTGTTCTCCGCTCTCTTTTCTCTTCTATCTCTGCTTCTGTCTCTGTCTTTCTGTTTCTGTGTCTTTGTATATGGGTCCAGTTGTCTGTCCTTCTCTCTTCTCTCTCTCTCTTCTCTCCTCTCTCTCTCTCTCTCTTCCTCTCTCATCTCTCTAGTCTCTCTCTCTCTCTCTCTCTCTCCTCTCCCTCTAGCTTCATCATCGCCATTCATTTTCCATTTTTTATCAATATCCTTTATATCAACACTACTGTTCCATCCTTCATTCCCAGATGTCTTCTTGATCACGGCAGCTTTTTTATTCACTTATTCCTCCCAACTCTCTTCTTTTCCTTTATGTACCAACGATCTAAAAAAAGCAAGTAAGGGGTAATATACGTTACGGATTACCCAACAGAACATCTAAAGTACATTTCGCATCATTATCAAACTCTTATGCGGATAACCCTTTTCTCTTCCGTCCTTCTCCCTCGTCCACATATCACACATACAACATGCACACACATACATACACACACAAGCCAAATACACACACAAAACACAAAAACACAAGCACACATATCCGCAACAAACAACACACACACACACACACACATACACACACACAACACACACACCACACACGCACACACAGATGCCAAATAATTACACAGCATACACAAACACACTCACAAAACACAACCCCCGCCCCCTACCACACACTCCCCCCACCCCCCTACCAACACACTCCCCCCACCCTCCTCCAACACACTCCCCCCACCCTCACCTACCAACACACTCCCCCCACCCCACTCGGATTACCTGAACAAGCACTCCGACCCTCATCCACTCAGCCTCACCCACACGCCCACTCAGCCCCCACGGCCTCATCCGATAACATTATTCTTTTAAATCTCTCAAATAGTGGGTTCCGTTCCACAAATTATCACGCGCTGTTCACAAAACTCCTTTTCTTTCTTTCTTTCTTTTTAAATTCACAGATCCAGGTGTTTCATTTCGCTTCGGACAAACAGACAAACGTAGAGATCTGCTCATTTCGAATTTCCTATCCTACATTCTTCAGAAAAATGACATTTTCTCCAACAAATATTGATCACTTTCTGTCCCATCCGCTTTAGGCCGTCAACAAATACATTTAATACAAAAAAACTCTACTAATTGTATCAAACATCACTCATTAAGATACCAAACCAAATTAATTTTTCTCCAAAGGGATAGAAAGAAAAGGAATTTGAAAAGCTGTAAAAATCCCATCAATACTTGAAAACAAAATAATAATCCTATCAAAAGTAAACAAAGACATCTCGACGGTGGATTTCTCATTAATCCGTATTCTCATTAATCCGCATTTCTCATTAATCCGTATTTCTCATTAATAGAATATCGTAATTTAAGCCAAAATTTACGTCGCCGAAGACTAAGCCACGAAGCGCATTCGGTGAAGGGCCTTCGTGCTACGCCGCGGCTTCTGCACACTGCTTTTTCTTTTTTTTTTTTCATAGTCTTTGTTTTTCTCTTATTTCTCTTTACTCTTCTTCTTCCGCTTTCTTCCCTATTTTTTATGCCAATGTTTTTATTCTTTTCTCAGTCTTTCTTCTTCCTCTTCTCCTTCTACTCCACTAAAACATAAACACCTACATGCACACACACACACACACGCACACACACACACAGCACACACACAACACACACACACACACACACACACACACACACACACACAATACCCCACACACACACACACCACACTCCAACACACACACGCCCAGAAAACCACGCAACACACCCGCGACACGCCAAACCCCTTCGCCCGACACGTCAAAATCCCGCGAGGCCGCCCTTGGCACTCTGCCACCCTGGCACTGGCGCGCTCTGAGGCGGCGAGCAGGAGACCCTTACGCCGGGATCGCCAGAGCCCGACGCCCGAAGAAGGGGTGGCCGCGGGAGGAAACGGTGGATCGTGCTTTTCGTGTCTTATATATTATATATATGTATATGTATATGTGTGTGTATATATATATAAATAAATAATATAATATATATATATATATATATATATATATATATATATATATATATATATATATATATATATATATATATATATATATATATATATATATATGTGTGTGTGTGTGTGTGTGTGTGTGTGTGTGTGTGTGTGTGTGAGAGAGAGAGAGAGAGAGAGGAGAGAGAGAGAGAGAGAGAGAGAGAGAGAGAGAAGAGAAAGAAAGAAAGAAAGAAAGAAAGAAAGAAAGAAGAGAGAGAGAGAGAGAGAGAGAGAGAGAGAGAGAGAGAGAGAGAGAGAGAGAGAGAGAGAGAGAGAGAGAGAGAAGAGAAAAAAAAAAGAAAGAAAGAAAGAAAGAAAGAAAGAAAAAAGAAAGAAAGAGACAGACAGACAGAGACATAGAACAGAGAAAGAGAAAAAAAGAGAGCAGGCAACATACATACCATTTTAGACTGACAAACCCCCCCTAAAAATGGACAAAAGAAACCCCGGCCATCCACTCCGGCGCGAAACCTCTCTCGGGCCGGAAGGAACAGCAGCGCCATCTGTGCGAACGACCGCGAAGGAGAGAGAAGAGGGATAAGCGTAGATAGAATGGGAGAATAAAGAGAGACGGAGAAGAAAGAGGGGAAGGATGAGAGAAAAATGGAGGGGGAGAAGCGGGATAAGCGTAGATAGAATGTGGGAGGAGAAGAGAGAAAAAGAATGAAGGGCTGTGAGAAGAGAGGCGGAGAAGGAGAGGAAATGGAGAGGAGAAGAAGGGGATAAGCGTAGATAGAATGGGAGAATAAGAGAGACGGAGAAGAAATAGAGGGAGAGGGAGAGAAAAATGGGGAGGAGAAGAGAGAAAAAGAATGAAGGGATGAGAGAAGAGAGACGAAGAAGGAAGAGAGGAAGGAGGAGAGAAAAGGGGAGGGGGAAAAGAAGGATAAGCGAAGATAGAATGGGAGAATAAGAGAGACATAGAAGGAAGAGGGGAAGGAAGAGAGAAAAATGGAGGGGAGAGAAGAGGATAAACGTAGATAGAATGGGAGAAAAAAAGAGAGACGGAGAAGGAAGAGAGGAAGGAGGAGAGAAAAATGGAGGGGAGAAGCGGGAAAGCGTAGATAGAATGAGAATAAGGAGAGACGATGAAGGAAGAGAGGAAGGATGAGAGAAAAATGGAGGGGGAGAAGAGGGATAAGCGTAGATAGAATGGGAGAATAAAGAGAGACGGAGAAGGAAGAGAGGAAGGAGGAGAGAAAAATGGAGGGGGAAAAGCGGAGAAGCGTAGATAGAATGGGAGAATAAAGAGAGACGGAGAAGGAAGAGGGGAAGGAGGAGAGAAAAATGGAGGGGGAGAAGCGGGATAAGCGTAGATAGAATGGGAGAATAATGAGAGACGAAGAAGGAAGAGAGGAAGGATGAGAGAAAAATGGAGGGGGAGAAGAGGGATAAGCGTAGATAGAATGGGAGAATAAAGAGAGACGGAGAAGAAAGAGGGGAAGGATGAGAGAAAAATGGAGGGGGAGAAGAAGCATAAGCGAAGATAGAATGGGAGAATAAAGAGAGACGGAGAAGGAAGAGAGGGAGAGGGAGAGAAAAAATGTGGGGTAGAAGAGAGAAACAGAATGAAGGATTGAGAGAATAAAGAGAGGAGGAGAAGGAAGAGAGGGAGGAAGGATGAGAGGAAAAATGGAGGGGGAGAAGAGAGAAAAAGAATGAAGGACTGAGAGAAGGAAGAGAGGGAGAGGGAGAGAAAAAAAATGCGGGAGGAGAGATGGAGAGAATGAAGGATAGATGAGGGATGGGGGGGGGGGAGGAGTGTGAGAGAATGGTGGAATGGAGGAGTGAGGGAGGGAGAGATAGAGAGGAGAGAGAGAGATTGAAGATGCATGTACCTATATACGTATGCATGTATGTGAATGTATGTGTATGTGTATGCATGTGTATGTGTATGTGTACACCCTACATAACATACACATAATATATATACATACACATACATACATATATGTGTATGTGTATGTAATGTACGTATGTATATATATACATATATATCTATAGATACACATGTATAAGAGTGCATGTATATGTAAACAAATATTCATTAATACAAAGCCACACCTTTCCCTCTCCTCCCTCTTCCTCCCACTCTTTCACCGCCTCCCCCTCCCCCTCCCCCGCCCCCATCCATTACAGAAAACGCCAAGGATGCGGACACTCAAGAAACACCCATAAAATCCTCGTAACTCCTTCTTTACTAACTCCATTTCCCAGAAACGAGTTCGTTATATATTCGCAGAGACCACACGTTAGTAATAACAGTTGATCTTTCTTTAAAGGGAAAATATGAGCGAAAATAGAAAATCGAAATAAAGATGGCGGCGCCCTTGTTGGTCACGTGGTTTCCAGAATGAAGGGAGCGCTGAGGTAAATATATCTCTGCTATCGCTTTATAAACTTTATTCGCTATATCATAATAACGGATAAATTATCATCAAATCTTATCAGATCTATATACTGTATCTCTATAGACTGGATACTTTGGCAACGTGACTTTTGTGTGGTTGAAAGGATCGTAAATGTAATACTTAAAGGGTTATTGTTGAAACTAATAATTTCCTCGAGTTTCATCTGTCACCATTATCTATGCGCGCCTTTTCCTAACGAAATGTCCAGCCAGAATTAATAAGCCAAAATATATCCTAAAATTCCGATCAACTAAGAGAAAATAAGAGTACAAGAAGCCTCCAAACACTATAAAAATAATCAAAAACATTCAGACATCTTTCATCCATTCAATTACAATTTATTCACGGGTTTCCACCCTTTTCCAAATGCCTAGAATTCAACAAAAATACGGTATTTCCAGAAAAAGTCTGCTTGGCGCGCGGACAGGGGAGGAGGGGGAGGGAGGGAGGGAATGGCCAACTCACCGGTTTTCTGTGATGCTTTTCAGGGCAAACTACGGTAGAATTTTAGGATTCATTTTCATTTGTTTTCTGTTTGGAAATGTTGTGATAATTGATGGTGAATCAGTCTTTCTCACTACCAATGATTTACGTAACATATGTAGGGTTGCTTAGGGATGTTTAAGAATATAACTTTTAACTATGAAATGTGTGATTTGTGAAATAATAGTCTCAATAGGCGTTGGGTAACTAACGGCGTTATTTTGTATGCATGAATGACTGCATGTATGTGATGTGTATGCATATGTATATGTATACAAATATACATACACACACAAACACATACACACACACACATATATATATTATATATATTATTATATATATATATAATATATATATAAATAATATATATATATTATATATATATATATTATATATATAAAATGATATATTTATATACATATAAAAATACATACATCAATATATAATACACACACACACACACACCACACACACACACACACACACACATATATATATATATATATATATATATATATATATATATATATTATATATGTATTATGTATGTATGATATGTATGTATATATGTATATATATGTATATACATATATGTATATTTACATATACATATAGAGACAGACAGATAGATATATAGACAGACAGTTAATAGATGTGTACACACACACACACACACATATGCAACAGGAACAACGAAGGGAGGGCAAGAAAAACACGAAATATGCCGAAGGCCTTTTCGCTATTGCTTCGTCGGTTATGCCCTGACGAAGCAATAGCGAAAAGGCCTTCGGCATATTCGTGTGTTTCCTTGCCCTTCCCTTCGTTGTCCCTGTTGCAATCTGTTCATCAGGAATTCCACACACACACACATATATATTTACCGCCGTCAGCTGATCAAGGCGACATCTCTGCCAGTCATAAACAAACCACCAAATAAGGCAGTAAAATTTATGTGTTTGTGTTGTCGTGCAAATACGATCTTGTGACTTTATGATATATAATGCTTTGTATTTACGCTGAGAAGCTAAACTTTCGGGTACATTTCGAGAACGTTCTGACTAATTACCATCGCAATAATAATTGTAATACTAATATAAGAGCAATGGCAATTGTATGATGATGATGATGATGATGATGATATGAATGATGATGATGATGATAATGAATATTAATCAATTATAATTAAACAATAACGATAGTAATAATAATAACAATATCAATAATTTTACACAATTTTTGGGGGGCATATAAAAAAACACAAATATTCTGTAAAATGAAATCTTGAGCCCCCTCCCCCCCTTAAAAAAATCCTTAGTGTGATAAATCCCCATTCCGTAGCGAGAGAGAATATTAATCCCTTATTCTTAGCCGGAAATTCGACTTAATCGGAATCCATTAGACCAAACAGAAATTCAATTCAGGGAACCGACGAGGGCAACAGTCAAAGGGGTTTCCACTTAGCCCAAATCCAACAACAATTACCGATATAGAAAACAGTCCAAAAACAACCAAAAAAGGTGAATAAAGGAGCAGAAACAAATCGAAAAAAAGCAAATGAAGTAAGAAAGGACATAAACAAGTCCATAAAAACCTCAGGAGTAATAAAGATGAAAGCCAAACACATAATAGGAAAACAGAGGAACGGCCAAAAAGGTCGTAGGAAGAATTAACAACATTATTAGCAGTGGCAATAGAGGTGAAATTGTAGGAGTAATTGCAGCGAAATTAGCAGTAGGAGTAGTGGTGATAAGAGTAAAAATTGTAATGAAGTGACATGACTATTAGATGTAGTTGTAGCAATATCATGATAATTAGTAGCAAGAAAATAGTAGAAAAAGATTTAGTAACAGTAGCAATAACGAGGAATAAAGAAGAAAGGATATGAAGAAGAGGAAGTGGAAAAAGACGAAAAAAGGAAGGAAGAGGAGAAGGGGGAAAAGAAGAAGAAGATAAGAGGGAAAGTGAAAAAAAGAAAGAAGGAGGAAGAGAAGATTGGAAAATAAGAAGAAAGGAGGAAAGAGGAGAAATTGGAAAAGAAAAAAAAAAGGAGATGAAGAGGAGGAAGTGGAAAAAGAAGAAAAAAAGTAGGAGGTAGAAAAGAAGAAGAAAGGAGATGAAGAGGAGAAAGTGGAAAAAGAAGAAAGAAAGAAGGGGAGGAGAAGATGGAGAAGAAAAGGGGATGAAGAAAAGAAGAAAGAAGAAAAAAAAAACGGAAGAGAAGGTGGAAAAGGAGAAGGAAGATGAAGAGGAAAGTGGAAAAAAAGAAAATTAAACTAAGGCGATTAAGGTGGAAAAGAAGAAGAAAATAAGACAAAAAATAAGACCGAACAGTAGAACAATACAAATTTAAAGTGGCCAACGCAGATAAAAAAAAAAAAACAAAAAAAAACAAGGAAAATAAGCGATAAAACACCCCCGCCAGTCTGCCTCAACGACGATGACGACGATGATAGACGATGATGACGAGGAGGAGGAGGAGGAGGAAGAAGATGATTATGAAGACAATGATGATGATGATGAGGAGGAGGAGGATGAAGAAGAAAATGATGAAGACAATGATGATGAAGATGAAGAAGATGAAGATGATGACGACGATGATGACGATGACGATGAAGATGAAGAAGATGACGATGATGAGAAGATGAGATGATGATGATGAAATGAAGAGATGACGATGAAGAAGACGATGGACGATGACGATAATAAAGACGATGACGATGATGAAGACGATGACGATGGACGACGGGCGATCCCGCGAGGCTCCGGAGATAAATCCCCCAGAAGGACACCGGGTGACAGTTACGACCCAACAAAACATGACGACTAAAACACTCTGTTCGCCGCCACTTGAGGAGACGTTATCGCCCGCTCGCTCTTCCTCCCTCACTCCCTTCCTCCCTCCCTTCCTCTGTCCTTATCTACTTCCCTCCCTTCCTCTGTCCTTCTCTTCCTCTGTTCATCTCTCCCTCCTTTCCTTTCTCCTTCCCTCCTTCCTCTGTTCCTCCTTCTCTCCCTCACTCTTTTCCTTCCTTCCTTCCCTCCTCCCTCTTTCCCCTCACTCACTCCCTAATACATGCACACACACACACACACACACACACACACACACACAAAGACAAATAATAAAAGAGAGAGAGAGAGAGAAAATGATCCAGAGATAAACATTTTCACTAAGATCCCCATCAGGGCACCACCACCCAACCCCAATCCCCCAACCCCAAGCCCCAACCCCTCCAACCCCAAGCCACCCCCAACCCCCATGCCCCAAACCCCAATCCGCCCCAAGTCCCAATCCCCATGCCCCAAGTCCCAACCCCAACCCCAACCCCAATCCCAACCCCAACCCTCCAACCCAATCCCCAACCCCAAGCCCCAATCCCCAACCCCAAACCCCAACCAACCCAACCCCAAGCAAAACCCAATCCCCACCCCAACCCCCAACCCCCAATCCCCAACCCCAAGCCACTCATCACATCCCGAATCCGACGACCAAGTGTCTTTTAAAAGCTACAAAGTAATCCCAGGAATCCGTCGCCGGAAAACAAATGAACAGACAATTGCGATTTAAAGAGAGGCGATTTAAAGGATGTTTCTTGGACAAAGAGAAGGATGAGAGAGTAAAGGAGAGGGATAAAAAGGAAGAGGGAAAAAAGAGGATAAAAGAAGAAAGAAAGAGATGGATAAAAGGGAAGAGGAGATAAAGAGAGATAAAGAGGAGGAGACAAAAAGGAGACGACCATGAAAAGTGACAGAAACAGTAAGTACAAAGAAAAATGAATGAAACAAAAAAGGAATAAAAAACATTTGTATTGCAACAAACACATTTAGGGAGGTGACAACAAATAAGAAAATAAGTAAAACAATAATAAAACAAGAAAAGGAAAAAAGAAAAACGAAAAAATGCAAAAACAAGGAAAGACATAAAAAACAAGGACAAATAAGAAAAGAAAAAAAAAGAAAACAATGAAATATAAGCAACGAAGGGGGGAAAATAAGAAAAAAAAATCCCTGTATACATCTTCATCAACGATCCTCTTACAATACCAACTGCTAGCTTGGTGTAAATACCGTTACACCAACAAACAAAAATTGACAAAAGACCCATTAACTCACCATCAATTACCCAACCACGCCCTCAAATGGAAAAAAAACTACACGAGACACTAACCCAAAACGCCAAAGCAATCATCGTGTTTTATCATAATTTCCCTATTCTCACATCTCTCACTTCCTTCCTTCCGGGCACTCCTCCTCCTCCACCCCCCACCCCCACCGCCCACAACCCCTCCCACCCCCAGCACCCACCGCCCACCACAACACCCCACCCCCACCCCAGCGCCCACCCCTCCCACCACCCCACACCACACACCCCCCAACACCCCCACACAGCCGCCCACACCCCCACACCCCAACCGCCCCCAAGCCCCCAAGCAGGTAGGCCTAAGAAAAGCAGACAGGCGAGGAACAGGGCGTGCGCTGGAGGACCATCGCAAAACAAACGGAAGGGGGGGGGGGGGCGGGCGGTCAAACACGACGCGACGACTGACGCTCTCCCTGGCTTCCTGGGTCGTCCGCAAGCCCTCGCTCGACACGCACATACGCCCACGAGATGTACACTCGGTGGTACACAGGCACGTACGCGCACACGCACACACAACGCATGGGCACACATGTACATCGCACACGCACACACACGCATGGCGCACACAGACACCATAACGCACACGCACCACAACACGCATGGACACAGACACATACAGCACACGCACAACCACGCATGGCACAAAGACACATACGCGCACGCACACACACGCATGGGCACAACAGGCACATACGCACACGCACACACACGCATGGGCACACAGACACATACGCACACGCACACACACGCATGGACACAGACACATTACCGCGCACGCACACACCACGCATGGACACAGACACAGCGCACGCACACACACGCATGCACACACAGGACTTTAACAGGCACGTACAAGTGCACATACACGTTACGCACCACACATAGACTGCACATATACATATCGGACCACGCATGGCACACAGACACATACACACACGCACGCACCACAGCTCATGAACAGAAAACTACGCCCACCGCACATGTCAATTACACATACGCCCACGCCACATACATACAATACATGCCCACGTACAGAAGCACACCAGAACAGACACAAACGCCCACCGCCAATACACACAGACGACATCTTTCCTTCTTCACTTGATCGCACGTACTGGGACTCTGCAGTGACAGCTCGCCTGCATTTGTTTATACTTTACGTCTCTCTGCCAACTTTGTTCTCTAATGGCTGCCCTGTCTCTCGCTTCTCTCTCTTTCTCTTTTCCCCTTCCTCTCTGTCTCTCTCTCTTCTCTCCTCAATCTCTCCTTTTATCACCCCTCTTTCTCACTCCATTTCTTTCTTTCTCTCTCTTTCTCACCTCTCTCTCTCTCTCCTCTCTCTCTCTCTCTCTCTGTCTCTCTCTCTTCTCTCTCTCTCTCTCTCTCTCTCTCTCTCTCTCGCTCT
>NW_020872548.1:47260-68624 GCF_003789085.1 Penaeus vannamei
ACTTGGGTTAATTAATGCTGCCTGACGACCCGGTGGAGCGTAGACCGTGCGGCGGAGGAGGAGGAGGCAGGAGGGGAGGAGGGGAAGGGAAGAGGAGTGTTGGAAGGAGGAAGAGGGAATGGGGGGGGGGAGGGAAAAAGACGAAGGGAAGAGGAGGGTTGGAAGGAGGAGGAAGAGGGAAAGGGGGATGAGGGCGAGGGGGGGAGAGGGGAGAAGGGAAGGGAAGAGGAGGGTTGGAAGGAGGAGGAAGAGGGAATGGGGGAGAGGGAAAGGACGGAAGGGAAGAGGAGGTAAACGAGAAGGATGCAAGTTCTTAATCTGACTTATGAAAAGCCGGAAGGGGGGGAAGGAATAACAGAGGATGGAATAATAGCGTACACACACACACACACACACACAACACACACAAAAAAAAATGGAATACAGATGGAAAATGTTATAAGAAGACATCAAAATCATAAAAACAAACAAACAGAATAGTTAAAAATAAATAAATAAATAAAAGACAGAGCTACGTGTATTTCTCTCCCATCGGCGACTAAGTTTACAGTGTGCTAGTGAGGACGTAAGGATCTCTGTGGGCGTGGGCGTGGGCGTGAGGAGAGGGGGAACGGCAAACAAAAAAAGCGCGATGGAGGGAGAAAGAGAAAGAGAATCCATCGGAAAAGCTAGAAAATCCCGTCGTCGTGATACAAATTATGGAATCCCGATAAATCCTCAGCGGCGAGCGTGGGGCGGTGGACTGAAGCAAGAGATGGATTGAAGCAAGAGATGGACTTAGCATGGTAGACTGAAGCAAGAGGACAAGAGGCGGATTGAAGCATCAGATGGACTGAAACAAGGGATGGATTGCAGTAAGAGACGAACTGGAAACAAGGGATGGATTGAAGCAAGAGATGGCTTAGCATGATTAGACAGCAAGAGGATTGAAACAGAGGCGGATTGACAAAAGATGGACTGAAACAAGGATGGATTGCAGTAAGAGACGAACTGAAACAAGGGATGGATTGATCATCATATGGACTGAAGCAGATGGATTAAAAACAAAAGATGGATTGAAACAGAGATATACTGTGAAGCAAGGGATGGACTGAAGCATGAGATGGACTGAACAAGAGATAACATTGGAAGCAAGAGGATGACTAAAAAAGGAGATGGATGAAAACAAATGATGGATTGAAGCATCAGATGAATTTGAAACGAGGACTGAAACAAATGATAGTTTGAAGCAAAGCAAGGGAGGGAGGAGAGAGAGAGAGAGGGAGAGAGAGAGAGAGAGAGAGAAGAGAGAGAGAGAGAGAGAGAGAGAGAGAGAGAGAGAAGAGAGAGAGAGAGAGAGAGAGAGAGAGAGAGAGAGAGAGAGGAGAGAGAGGAGAGAGAAGAGAAAAGAAAAAGAAAAAGAAACAGAAAAAGAAGATGAAGAAGACCACATTAACGATAAAACATTGTCAATAGAAGAAAAAAAAAAAAAAAAAAGTAGCCACAGAAAAACGAAAAAAAAAAAAAAAAAAAAAAGACGCGAGAACAACACGAAATATGATAACACGTGATCTTCAGGAAAGGCGAGAAAGGTCGAGATGCCACCGACACCCGCGACCTTATCACGCCCACGTCAGCGAGCAGGAACCGCGCTGACAACGAT
Organism: Penaeus vannamei; assembly: GCF_003789085.1. NCBI lineage: Eukaryota > Metazoa > Arthropoda > Malacostraca > Decapoda > Penaeidae > Penaeus > Penaeus vannamei. The sequence goes on from NW_020872548.1 coordinate 48,903, forward strand.
AAGGCCAAACGCACCTTCCTGTCAGCGTGTCTTTTACACCTTCCTCGTGGGCGCTTGTGGGCGTTTGTGGGCGTTTGTGGGCGTTCTCGGGCGTCCGTACAACCTCACCCAACAAGGAATGAGACGTTGACCAAACACGACGACGCGAAGAGAGGTCAGAGGTCAGAGGTCAGACGGGACCTTTTGACCTCTCGACGCTTCACCATCGCAGAAGCTATTAAGGCTTTCCGAGGCTCATTTGCATACGAATATCGTCCAACTTAAGGTCAAGATGGAGGCCTTAAATGGGATGTTTTCACGCGATCTTTCCTCCCGTGATTAGGGATGGCAGGATAAGGGATAATAGGATAAAAAATAAGGAAATAGGATAATTATTCGCTAGAAGGAAGGAAGTAGGGATAAAGGATAATAATTCGCTAGACGGAAGGAAATAAGGAAAAAAATGGATAATTCGCTAGAAGGAAGGAAATAGGATAAGAAAGGTAATAATTCGCTTAGCTGGAGGACAGAAGGATAAGAAATTGGATAACCATTCGCTAGAAGGAAGGAAATAGGGATAAAGAATAGGGCAATAATTCGCTAGCTGGAAGGATAAAAGGATAAGAAAATAGGATAATCATTCGCTAGAAGGAAGGAAATAGGGATAAAGGATAATAATTCGCTAGCGAGGGGCTTCTGATGTTCAAGGAGTCTGACCGATATTCAGTACATCTCTCTCGGCCTCTTCGGATTGTGGAAAAAGTCAGTCTTTTCTCTAGTCCTCGGCGTCCTCCCCCCCTTCTCCTGACGAATGGGCGAGCAGGAGAGGGAGGGAGAGGGGAGGGGAGGTAGAAAGGGAGGGGTAAAGTAAGGGAAGAATACAGAAAGGGAAATAGAGGAAGAGAGAGAGAGAGAAAGAGAGGAGAGAGAGAAGAGAGAGAGAGAGAGAGAAAGAGAGAGAGAGAGAGAAGAGAGATTAAGAAAGAGAGAGAGAGAAAGGGAGGCAGAAAGAGAGAAACTCAATCAGAAGAAAGAATAAAATCAAATCACCACAGGGAGACACAGCAACACAGAAAGCGAAAGACCGACCACAAAAAAAAAAAAAAAAAAAAAAAAAAAAAAAAAAACAGAAGTCAAGAGAGTTGTGAGAGGAAAGGAATGAATTGATACCAACCTCCCCCCACCCTCCCTTCCCCCCTCCCCACAACCCCCCACAACTCCCCCCCCCCCACAACCCCACAACCCCCAACCCTCCCCATCCCCCCCATCCCCCACAACCCCCCCATCACTCACACATCGGAAACCCATCGCAGCGGACACCAGAGACGGCTGCAAATAATACTGTCTCGAAGATTTAATGGCCGGACCGTGAAGTGGACAGCTGGAAACCCATAAATATATTCGCCCGCGCCATTATGCACCTGTCGGGGCCCGCGGGATAAACAAGACGGGGAGAGAATGGCTTTGAAGTTAAGGGAAGTGTTTGGTGAAGTGGATCTTAATGGTGGTGGTGGCTGGTGTTGGAATGTGGTGGTGATGGGATGATGGGGATTTTTATGATGGGATAATGGTATTGATGATTGAATGATGATGAAGAAGATTATGATGATGGTGGTGTGATGATGGCAATGATGATGATGATGATGATGATGTGAGGGTGGTGGTGGTGGCTGGTGTTGGAATGGTGGTGATGATGGGGATGATGGTGATTTTTATGATGGTGATAATGGTATTGATGATTATGGTGGTGGTGGTGACGATGATGATGTGATGATGATGAAGAAGAAGAAGAAGAAGAAGAAAGAAGAAGAAGAAGAAGAAGAAGAAGAAGAAGAAGAAGAAGAAGAAGAAGAAGAAGAAGAAGAAGAAGAAGAAGAAGAAGAGAAGAAGAAGAAGAAGAAAAAGGTGATGGTGCTGATGGTAAAGATGATGATAATGATGATGAAGATGAAGATAACGATGACAAGGACGATGAAGACAAGGATGACAAGGACGATGACGATGAAGATGAAAATAAAGACAAAAATAAAATGACGATGACGATGAAAATAAAGACGAATAAAATGACGATGAAGATGAAAAAAGACTAAAATGACGACGACGATGAAAATAAAGACGAATAAAATGACGATGAAGATGAAAATAAAAAAGACTAAAATGACGACGACGATAAAATAAAGACTCAATAAAATGACGATGACGATGAAAATAAAGACGAATAAGATGACGATGACGATGAAATAAAGACAGACTAAAAATGACGATGAAGATGAAAAAATAAAGACTCAGACTAAAATACGATGAAGACGAAAATAAAAGACAGACTAAAATGACGATGAAGATGAAAAAATACAGACTCAGACTAAATGAGATGAAGATAAAAATAAAGACGAATAAATTGACGACGACAATAAAAATAAAGACGAATAAATTGACGATGACGATGAAAATAAAATTCAGACTAAAATAACGACGACAATAAAATAAAGACGAATAAAATGACGATGACGATGAAAATAAAGACAGACTAAAATGACGATGAAGATGAAAAAATAAAGACTCAGACTAAAATGACGACGACGATGAAAATAAAGACGAATAAAATGACGATGACGATGAAAAAATAAAAGACTCAGACTAAAATGACGACGACGATGAAAATAAAAACTCAGACTAAAATAACGATGACGACGAAAAATAAAGGACTCAGAATAAAATGATGACAATAAAAACAAAGACCAAAAATAAATTGACGACGACAATAAAAATAAAGACGAATAAAATAACGATGACGATGAAAAAATAAAAGACTCAGACTAAAATGCCGCCGACGACGCCTATCCTAAACGGGAAACGTAACTAACTCGCACCGCCACTTCACAGCACGTAAACAACCGACCGACTGAGAAAAGACCCATTCATTCAACTGCCACTTCTGCCAGCTGCCTCTTGTTTGACCACGTGACCCGAGCCGCCGAGTCAATTGCCATTCGTCAGTCGACCGGGGATTCGAACGCGGGAAACAGATAAAGAAGGAGGAATATTATTTTTTATTTATTTCTATTTCTATTGGTTTATTCTATGTCGGTGGAAAGTCGAAAGATTTAACGGTGCAGTTCAAGTGATGAGGGATTTTTTATTTAAAATTGCGAAATAACACTTCAGATGTTCTCAATAAGGATAATTGGAATTACAATGATAAGAATAATAAGAACAGACAAAGAATAAAACAAAAACCAGTAATAACAATATAAATAATAACGATGATAATGACGATAGTAAAATAATAATAATGATAATGATAACAATAACAAAAAACTATAACTATTATCATAACAAATACAACAACAACAATAATATTAATAGTAATAATGATGATGATGATGATGATGATGATGATGATGATGATAACATAATTATTATAATAATAATAATAAAAATTATAATAACGTCAAAACAAATGATAATAAAAACAATAACAATAATGCTAACAACAACAACAATAATAACGCCAATAACCAAATAAGTCAACAACAAAAGCCCAAACTCCGAAAAGAAAACGAGAGCCAAAATTCCAAAATTCCTTCCTTTCCTTCGGTCCAATTCCCTCAGCCACGGACCGCGGTCTTGGCGAAAGAGAAGGAAAAACACCGCAGGATTTTTTCTGTCTCTTTCTCCCCCGCCGGAACACACCTGAGTTCCCGTTGGCCAAATATACGATAAGGAGATATAAAACCCTTTTTTTTCGCTTTTCATTTCTTAAGCACGTGGCTATCGAGTGTCGGTAAAAGTGGGTGATAAATTTATGGAAATGATACTGATCGAAGATTTATCCATGGCTGCCAAAAGTCGTGTTTTTATATATATATATATATATATATAATATATATAATATATATATATATATATATATATATATATGTATATATATATATATTTTTTTTTTTTTTGAGAGAGAGAGAGAGAGAGAGAGAGAGAGAGAGAGAGAGAGAGAGAAGAGAGAGAGGAGAGAGAGAGAGAGAGAGAGAGAGAGAGAGAGAGAGAGAGAGAGATTTAACGAAATATTTTGTCTTGTAAATATACCGAATGTATCTAGAGGAGAGAGAGAGAAAAATAAAAAACAAAAAAACATCGATACATTTTTTAAAATTATTATTTTCATTATTTTACCTTTTATCTTTTTTTTTCAATATATTTTTTTCCCGAATCGCTCGTCACTGAATTTTCTTAAGTCATCGTATATTCTCGTCTTAAAGCGCTTGGATCTTTTTTCCTTTCTTCTTTCTTTATCAAGAGACCCTCCACCTCCCCCCTCCCCCCCCCATATCATCCCATTCCATCCTTATTACCCCCATTCTCTAAATATTTCTCATTCTGGGCGTCTTTATTCCCACCTCACCCTTTCCAATAACACCCAACCACTCCTCCCCCCCCCTACAGCCCTCCTTTCTCCCCACTCCCCCATCCCCCTCCTTTCCACCCCACTCCCCATCCCCCCTACTTCCTCCACACCCATCATCCTTCCTTCCCCTTCCCCTCCATACCCCCACTTCCCGGTCTCTTCCCTCATACCCCTCCCTTCCCATCCACACCCCATCCCCTCCCATCCCCCTATACGACTCTCTTCCCCACCACACTCACACCCCCTCCTTCCCTCCACCCACACACCCTCCCCTCCATCCCCTCCCTTCCCTCCACACCCCACATCCTCCTCCTGTCTTCCCTCCATTCCCCCCACAACCCTTCTCCCACACCCTCCCCTCCACCCCTACACCCCCCCTCCTCTCCCCCACACCTCCCCACCATCCACCCACCTTTCTACAACACCCTCCCCCCCCCCACACCTTACACCCACCCATCCACCCACCTTAGGCCTGACAACCACCCATCCACCCACCCCACCCACCCCACCCCACCCCACCCACCCCACCCACCCACCCTTTACCCACACCCCCGCCCTCGCAACGACGCCCGGAGCCCTGTAATTTCAACTCAATTCAAAGGCGATGGCCCCTCAACGTTGGCCGCCCTGCCTCAGGAGACCATTATTCGTGTTTCTCAAGGTCGTTTCCCCTCTCAAGGCCGTTTCCCTTCTCTCTCAAGGTTCGTTCCCCTCTTCATTCTCAAGGTCGTTTCCCCTCTCAAGGGAACGTTTCCATCTCTCAAGGCCGTTTCCCATCTCAAGGGTTTCTCCTCAGGCCGTCTCTCAGGCCCCATCCTTAAACTGCGCGGAGACGCTAAGACGTTGCTTAAGGAGTGTCGTTAGCCCTTGGGAGGGTTCGAAGTAGGGGGGAGGGGAAGGGAAGGAGGGAGAGGGGAGGAGAAAGGAGAAGGGGAAAGGGAGGGGGAAAGTATGTGGGAAGGGGAAGTGGAGGGGTTTGGGGAGGAGAGGGAGAGGGAGGGGGAAAGAGAGGGAGGGAGAGGGAGAAAGGGAGAGGGGGGGGGAGCGAGAGGGAGTGGGGGAATCGGAGGAGAGTGGGAAGGGGGAGGGGAGAGGATCGGGAGAGAGAGGGGAAGGGGGATCGTGAGATTGGATGGAAGGGAAGGGGGGGGGGGGAGGAGAGAACATAAAATCGTCTTTTTTAATCTTCCATATTTAGCGAGAAGGCCTGGCGGTGATTAGTCTTCGGCGGTGTATTGTTTCGGGTATAAAATGCAAAAGGAAGAAGAAGAAGAAGAAGGAGAGGAAGGAGAAGGAGGAGAAGAAGAAGAGAAGAAGGAGAAGGAGAAGGAGAAGAAGAAGAAGAGAAGAAGAAGAAGAGAAGGAAAGAGAAAGAAGGAGAAGAAGAAGAAGAAGAGAGAAGAAGAAGAAAAAAGAAAAAGAAAAAGAAAAAGAAAAAGAAGAAAAAAGAAGAAGAAAGAAGAAGAAGAAGAAAGAAAGAAAGAAAGAAAGAAAGAAAGAAAGAAAGAAAGAAAGGAAGAAAGAAAAAGCGATAAAATAGATGAACATGTCACTGTGAAATTAATCGTTCGCCAATTTGGATTTACGGTCTTTGCTCCTTTTTCCTCATTTTCCCGTTCTTTATTGCCTTTCTTCCTTTCTCCCTTTTTTATTGTTCTCTTTCCTCTCTCTCTTTTTGTTGCCTCTTTCCTCTCTCTCCTTTTTATTCGCTTTCCTCCTTTCTTCCTTTTATTCTTTTCTCCTTCCTTCCTGTTTTATTCTCTTTCTTCCTACCTTCCTTTTATTATTTCTTTCTTCCTTTTTTATTATCTCCTCCTTTCTTCCTTTTTTATTCTCTTCTCTCTTTCCTTCCTTTTTTATTTTCTTTCCTCCTTTCTTCCTTTTCTTATTGTCTTGATATGATTATTCTCTTTATCCATTTCCTACAATCATAATTACTCAGTATCAGGAAATGTCATTATTGTTACCATTTCCCTATCTACTCTCACAACCCTTTCCATTTCTCTTTATCGTCAAATATATTATTATTACTATTATTGCTGTCACCACATGCAACACGATGGTTGTTTTCGCTTCCAAAATCATGATCAGAATTATCACTATCAACATTACATTGACATTAATTTCGTGTCCCTATCTTATCACTGTCTGTACCATCATTATCAGATTAATTGATGTTAATAATTATCATGGCAATATCCTCGTCATTTCTATTAGTTATCGTCATCATCAGTTTATCACTATGTCTTTGTCATTACTTCCTACTCTGAACTATTATTCTTGTCCTGGTTTTTACTCCTCTCCCTCTCTCTCTCCTTTTGTTCGTCGTCGTCCTCCTCCTCCTTTACGTTTTACTCCTCTTCCTTTTCGTCTTCCTCTTTTCACTCTCGTTCTCTTCTTTTTCTTCCTCCTCTCCCTCATCTGCGTTCCCCAGTTCCTCCTTCCTCTTCTTCCTTATCTGCATCCTCTCCCTTTCTGTCATTTACGTTTTTCTCTTCTTCATAATCGTCTTCCTCCTCTTCCTTTCTGTTATTCCCTGTCTCGTCTACCTCCTTCTCTTCCTTAAAGTCCTCCTCCCATTCCCTCTCGTCCTCTTCCTCCTTCTTCTTACTCCTCCACACTGCTAAAGTTCAGCTATTCTTTCGTCAACTTACAAAGACTCGCATGACAGGCACCTTGTCAACTTGACGAGCATTTTTTTTTCACTTCTTTGTTCCTGATTATAATTACAAGACAGTTTTTTTTTTTTAAGAATTTTGGCTTTGCTGAAAGAAGAAAAAATATATATATATATTCATGGATGAATCTTTTGTTATTCAATCGCACTCATTTTGTTCTAAGTAATATTCACGACTTCCAAGGAATTTTTGCTTTTGGTGTATCTGCAATTTGCAAATTAATACTCCTTTATATCTTACAAAAACTGCTTCGTGTTGACGTATCCATATTCGGTAATAAAAACAGATGGTAGAAAAGGTATGGATGACACTGACTACTTTTTCACGACACAAGAGATGTATTTGACCGGTTTCGAACACAGCTTCGTCGGAAATTCGAAACCGGTCAAATACATCTCTTGTATTGTGAAAAAAAAATGATTCACATTCCTACCTTTTCTACTTTTGTCACAATAAATACGGTTTAAAAGAGATGGTGTCGAGTTCTGAGAAGAGCTATTATCGCCTCTTTCTTCTTCTCCTTTCTTCCCCTTCTTCTCTCTCTTCGTCTCTATCATTCCCATCACTATCTTATTTCTTATCATTCTTATCTATGTTATCATTCTCATCCCAATCCATTTCTTCTCCTCCCTTCCCCTTCTTCCTTTTCTTTCTCTCATCATTTTCAATAATACCTACTTCTTCCTTCCTCTTCTTCACTTTCTTCCTCTCTGTGATTCTAATCAACGTTATCATTACTTTTATAGTCCTTTATCTTCTTGTCTCTCCTGTCTCTAGTTTTCCTCCATTTCTCCCTTTCTCTGATTTCTCTTTCCCATGAACGCTTAATTTCTGACATTTCCTCTCTTTTCATTCAACATCTTCTCTCTTTATTCCCTTCTCTTCTTCTTATTCTGTTTCACATCCTCGGTGACATTTCGAACAATGATCTCCTCTCTCTGTCTCTGTCTCTCTGTCTCTGTCTCTGTCTCTGTCTCTGTCTCTGCTCTCTCTCTCTCTCTCTCTCTCTCTCTCTCTCTCTCTCTCTCTCTCTCTCTCTCTCTCTCTCTCCTTATAATCCTCTTCTCCTTCACGACTTCACTTTCCACTTTCTTCATTATCTTCCGCATCATTATCATCACCATTTCCCTTTCTCCCTCTCTTGGTTCTCCCTTCTTCGTCTCCTTCACTGACCTAATCCTCCTCCTCCTCTCACCACCCCTTCCCTTGTGACCTCCTTCGTCAGTGCCACCCGACCCCCTCCCTCCCTCCCTCCCACCTCCTTTAACTCACCTTCTCCTTCCCCCTCCCTGCGACCCACCATCCCCCTTCCCTCCCTAGCCCCTCCTTCTCCCTTCTCCCTTCCCTGTAAACCACCATCTCCCTTCTCCCTCCCCCTTACCCCCTTAATCTCCCTTCTTCCTTCCCCTCCCTGCGACCCACCATCTCCCTCCCCTCCCTTAACCCCTCCTTCTCCCTCCCCCTCCCCCCTTAATCTCCTTTCTCTCTTCCCCCCTCCCTGCGACCCACCATCTCCCCCTCCCCTACCTTAACCCCTCCTTCTCCCTCCCCCCTTAATCCCCTTCTCCCTTCCCCCTCCCTCCCTTAACCCCTCCTTCTCTCTTCCCTTTCCCTGCGACCACCATCCCCCTTCTCCCTCCCCCTTCCCCCCTTAATCTCCCTTCTCCCTCCCCCTCCCCTCCCTTAACCCCACCTTCTCCCTTCCCTTCCCTAACCAGACAGCGCAATATTACTCACTCCCTGACAGCCGAGGTCATTCGCCTCTCTCCGCCAGACGAGGTCAATTGAGGTCACGGCCATAGACTTTATAGATTACGTATTATCAACATCTTTCTCTTTGTCTTTATCGTTATTTTTCAAGTTGTTCTGTTTCTACTTATTTCCACCAGAGATTATTCAATTCCTTTTTCTTAATATCATTTCTTCTTCCTCTATTTCTTCCAGTTCTCGCCAAAATATATTTCATCTACATTTCTTATCATCTTTCTTCTTGTTCTATTTCTTCCTATTCTAACATATATTTCATCTATCTTTCTTATTATTTTATTCTGCTTATTTTATTTATTCTCATTCTCGATAAAGTATATTTCATTTATTGTTCCTATTATTTTTTTCTGCTTGTTCTATTTCTTCCAACTCTCGCCAAAGTATATTTAGTTTATTTTTTCTTCTTATTATAATCATTATTATTATCTTTTTTTTTTTTTTTTTTTTTTTTTTGCTTATTCTGTCTTCCCATTCTCGCCAAAGTACATATCGGATTCATTCTGATCTAATCACATTTTCATCACAATTAATTTTAAAAATCCAATAATGGGTGTTAGCTGTGACGTCATCCTCGTTAATTGCCTATTGCTCCATTCATTAAACTTATATTCCCTTTTTCATTATTAATTCTTCCTTTCAATATCCCTTCGCTTTCGTTACCTCCTCTTACCATCTCTTCCACCAAATCCTAAATATACACAGAAAGGGAAGAACGTGTTATGCAACAGCCACTTATTGCAAAATCATCATTGTTTGTATTTTTAATTATTTTTTTCCAAGCTGATGATTAGAGGAAGAGAAAAAAAAATATATTCATGGTATTACCTCGAACTTAATTAGGGTATTTTTTGCTCCATGACTCTAGATCCTCGCGTACCTGAAAAAGAAAGAAAAAAAAGATTAGAAAATAACAAAAAACTAAATACAACGGTAAAGTGTATAAATATTTCTCTTATTAGGGAAATGTAAATAAACACACAATTGACAAGAGGGAGGAGGGAGGAGGGAGGGAGGGAGGGAGAGGAGAGAGAGAGAGAGAGAGGGAGAGAGAGAGAGAGAGAGAGAGGAGAGGGAGAGAGAGAGAGAGAGAGGAGAGAGGAGAGAGAGAGAGAGAGAGAGAGAAGAGAGAGAGAGAGAGAGAGAGAGAGAGAGAGAGAGAGAGAGAGGAGAGAGAGAGATGAGAGGAGAGAGAGAGAGAGAGATGAGAGAGGAGAAGAGAGAGAGAGAGGAGAGAGAGAGAGAGAGAGAGAGAGAGAGGAGGAGAGAGAGAGAGAGAGAGAGAGAGAGAGAGAGAGGAGAGAGAGAGAGAGAGAGAGAGAGAGAGAGAGAGAGAGAGAGAGAGAGAGAGAGAGATTCTAGAACCTTCCTGTGGATCATTTCAACATCATACATATTCAACCAAATGCATATATCTACACTCCATAAGATTATTTCCAGATGAAAACTATTTTACTCTACTACATGTTTTGTATATTTGTAATTCTATTTTTTTCAGATTTAAGTATTTCCTTAAACTATTTCTTTCTCTCTCTCTCTCTCTCTCTCTCTCTCTCTCTCTCTCTCTCTCTCTCTCTCTCTCTCTCTCTCTCTCTCTCTCTCTCTCTCTCTCTTCTCTCTCTCTTCTCTTCTTCTCTTCTCTCTCTTCTCTCTTCTCTTTCTCTCTTCTCTTCTCTTCTTCTCTTCTCTCTTCTCTTTTTCTCTTCTCTTCCTCTTCTTTCTTCTTCTTCTTCTTCTTCTTCTTCTCTCTTCTCTTCTCTTCTCTTCTCTTCTCTTCTTCTCTTCTCTTCTCTTCTCTTCTTCTCTTCTCTTCTTCTCTTCTCTTCTCTTCTCTTCTCTTCTTTCTCTTCTCTTCTCGTTCGCTTAAACCACGCCTATCAAAAATCGACAGCCAATCATGTGACTCCTCCTTGCCAATTCAGCCAATCAGATTCCCTCTTCTTCCTGTTGATCATGCACAGCCAATCACAGACCCCCATACATCCCGCCAAGGACCCTAATGCCGCCAAATCACTAATCAAATGCCATTTAACATTCGTATCTCATTACGGACTCTCCAATTTCTTGCGACTTGGGAAATCTTGTATTGTGATGCAATTTGTCGCGAACTTCCCATTGGAATAGAAAAAATAACCTTCGCCAATTTCGTTTCTTCTTTTGCTTCTGTCGGTTTCTGTCTTGTGGTGATTAGTCTGTCTGTTTCGCAAGAGAAAGAGGAGTGAGTGAAGTGAGAGGATGAAAGAGAGAGAGAGAGAGAGAGAGAGAGAGAGAGAGAGAGAGAGAGAGAGAGAGAGAGAGAGAGAGAGAGAGAGAGAGAGAGAGAGAGAGAGAGAGAGAGAGAGAGAGAGAGAGAGAGAGAGAGAGAAGAGAGAGAGGGAGAGAGAGGGAAAGAGAGAGGGAAAGAGAGAGAGAGAGAGAGAGAGGAGGGGGAGGGAGAGAGAGAAACAGAGAGAAACAGAAGCGGACAAACGAAGAAAGGAAGACATGAAAAAAATAAATAAAGTCAAAACAGTCACATAGAAAAAAAAAAAAAAAAAAAAAAAGAAACACCTCCTCCCCAACCCTCCCAACCCCTCTGTCTCCCCCTCCTCCCTCCCTCCCTCCCACCTATCCCCCTCCCCTCCCCTCCCCCCCTCCCTCAGCTCGGCAACACAAGACACCCGCACGCCGCCGAGGCCACGAGGGGAAACCAAGGGGAATCCACAGCGAGGGGAAGGCGACATTCCGACAGAGACAGCCTCGGACTCCCCTGTCAAACCCTGTGGCCGAGGGAGGGGAGCCGCTAATTATCGCGTTTCTGGGTGGAAGAGGGAGGGAGAGGGGTGGGGGGAAGGGGAGGAGAGGGGAGGGAGGGGTGGAAGGGAAGGGAGAGAAGTGAGGTAGAGGAGAGGGGAGGGTGGGGAAGTGAGGTGAAGGAAGGTGAGGGGAGTGGAGGGGGAGAAAACGGGAGGGTGGGGAAGGGTTGTGGGAGGGAGGTGAGGTGAGGTGAGGGGAAGGAGGAAGGAAAAGGAAAAGGAAGTGAAGTGAAGGAGGGAAGAGAAGGGAAAGGAAAGTGAAGTGAAGGGGGAGGGAACGGGAGGTAAGAAAAAAAGGGAGGCTGGAGAAGGTAAAGGGAGAGGGAGGGAGGAGAGGGAGGGGAGGGGATGGCTAATAATGGCTTACAGATTCTGCAGAGGAAAAGAAAGAAGGAGAAAGGGAAGTGAAGAGAAAGGTAAGGAAATAAGAGAGAAATATAGGATAGAAATGGAATGCATATATGCGTGAACGTGTGCGAGTGCATGCGTGTGTGCGTGCGTGAGTGTTTGCGCTTATTACGTTCATGAATCATTATAAAATTCATTCTGAAAATGACTCACCAGTTTCTCTATTCTCCCTTCTCTCCTTTTATCCTTCTTTCTATTGACATTTATCTCGTAATTGTGACCATCGCTTATTTGTGTCATCGGCTCGTGGTTCAACCCTCTTTTCCTACGTCACTCCCACGAAAGCAAAGTTCTTTTCGTCTGTCTGTCTGTCTGTGTAGGTTATTTGCCTTTCTCGTTATCTTCCTTATTTTCTTCTTTCTCTTTCTGTCTGTCTCTGGCTCTCTTTTTCTTCTATTTCTCTCCCTCTTCCTCACTTCCCTCTTTCTCTTTCTGTCTGTCTCTGGTTCTCTTTCTTCTTCTATTTTTCTCTTCCTCTTCCTCACTTCCTTCTTTCTCTTCTGTCTGTCTCTGTCTTTCTTTTCTTCTTTTTCTCTTCTTCTTCCTCACTTCCCTCTTTCTCTTTCTGTATGTCTCTGGCTCTTTCTTTTCTTTTTCTCTCCCTCTCCCTCTCTCCCTATCTTCTCTTTCTCCTCTTCCTCTCTTCCTCCCTCTCTCTCTCGCATCCTTCCATCGCTTCATTCTCACCCTCCTTCCTTCCCTCCCTTCATTTTTGTTGTGTGTTTGTCAGACTCTTTAAGATAGAAATGATCCTCTTCTCCCATATTCATTATTTATTATCCTGTTCCAGACGATTTCATTTTCTCTATTATTATTCTTTAGGGAAGGAAGGGGAGGAGGGGGAGGTGTGAATTTAGAAAAAAGGGGGAAAAAGATACGACTGTTGTTTCGACAGTTATAGATGCGAATTTCCCTTCTCACTCCCCCCTCCCTCCCTCCCTCCCTCCTCATTCTTACTTTCTAATTCTCCCTCCCTCCCTCCTCCCCCTACATGCCATTTCCTTTAACATTATTCCCTCCTACCCTCTTTCCCACCCTCCTAATCTCTCCCTATCCTCCTTCCTCTACTCCCTACCCTCTCTTTCCCTCCCTCCATCCTCCCCTCCTTCCTCCGTCCTTCCAATCTCTCCTCTTCCTTAATACTCCCTCATCCTTCCCTCCACTTCCCTTCTACCCCCATTCCTCTTATCCCTTCCCCTCCCTCCCTCCCAAACTCTCCCTCTACCCCTTCATCCCTCCCTTCCTCTTACTCTCACCCCTTCCCTCCCTCCCCCTCCCTCCCTCCCAACTCTCCTTACCCCCTCTCATTCTCCTCCCTCCTCTCACTCTCTACCCCCTTCCCTCCCCCCCCTCCCTCCCTCCCAACTCTCCTTACCCCCTCACCCTCCTCTCACTCTCTACCCGTTCCCTCCCCTCCCCCTCCCTCCCTCCCAAACTCTCCTTACCCACCTCTCATTCTCCTCCCTCTCACTACTATCCCTCCCCCCTTCTCCCCTCCCTCCCTGCCAAACTTCCCTTACCCCCTTATTCTCCTCCCTTCCTCTCACTCTCTACCCCTCCCTCCCTCCCCTCCCTCCCTCCCAAACTCTCCTTACCCCCTCTCATTCTCCTCCCTTCCTCTCACTCTCTACCCCTTCCTCCCCTCCCCCTCCCTCCCTCCCTCCCAAACTCTCTACCCCTTCCTCTTACTCTCTACCCCCCTTCCCTCCCCTCCCCCTCCCTCCCAAACTCTCCCTACCCCCCTTCCTCTATCCCTACCCCCTCCCCGCCCCTCCCCCCCCCTCCCACTCCCCGCCATCGAAATAAAAAAAAAAAAAGGTGCAAAACTCCCGCCGTTTCGCCCAAGTTCCCGTATTCTAATTATTTTTCCCGGGCCCAACGGACTTCCCAACAGACTAACGTACAGTCTATTCCGGGGCGGTCATTGCCAAGAAGGAACAGTTATTAGGCGCGTTTCTGCCCGGGCGGCTGTTGTGGGCGCCCGGGGACCCGCTCCTCACGCCCGGGCGCCGCACGCGATGACAACGGAGGCGAGGTGGAAAGAGTGTGGGCGTGTCTGTATATCTGCTTATGTGTATCTATGTGCATGCGTGGATACATGCATGCATACATATATTATATATATACACACATATATACATACAAGTGAAGGAGGGGAGGGGGGGGGGGCACACATGCACACACACAAACAAATGCGCGTGTGTATATATATTTATATATATATAATATATATATATATATATATATATGTGTGTGGTGTGTGTGTGTGTGTGTGTGTGTGTGTGTGTGTGTGTGTGTGTGTGTGTGTGTGTGTACATCCATTTTATTTATTTGTCTATGCGTAATCTGTTGATAATGATGATAATGACGGTAATAATAGTATATCAAATAGGAAATTTTTGTTGATAATATCGGGAAAAAAAATCCATTAATTAAGAATTGAAAAAATTAATCTTTTTTACAACCCTCTGTCATAGATAGACCTCTGTCATAGATGTCATGGAAAGTCAATTAAACTCTTATCTAAGAAGCAGAATATCTTATCGCAACATCCCTTAACACGCACAAACAGATAGCAAAATATAAAGATAAACTTCATAACGATGAAAATAATGATGACGATGATGGTGATAATAAAATAGCAGCAGTAGTAGCAGTGGCAACAGTAATATCAAGAACAATAATCATAAATAAAATAATAACAATGCTGATGATTTTGATGATGATTAAGATGACAATCATGACAGCCATAATAATCATAACAATAACAATAATGGCGACAGAATCCTCCTCCTCTTCTTTCACAAACATATCCATAACAACATAACACCACCATCATCATCAACATAATAATAATAATAATGATAATAATTAATAAAAAATCATGATAAAATAATAATAACAATAATACAAAAAAGTATCAGATAATAATAACAATAAAAGTACAAAAAAAATCATGATAATAATAACAATAAAAGATGATAATAATAACAATAAGCAATAATAATAAAAATAATAATAATAATAATAATAATAAAAGTAACAATAATAATAAAAGAAAAAATCATGATAATAATAATAATAAAAAACTAAAAAAAAAAAATAATAATAATAATAATAAAACAAAAAAAAATAACAACAACAACAACAATAATAATATTCTATAATAATAATAATAATAATAATAACAATAATAACAGAAAGTATTTCTAATTGTTGAAGGGCATTTATCACTGATGCTGACTGACAGAGTTGCAATTAGCGGAGAGCGAGAGGGCGAGGTCGACCTTCGTCTTTATAAAGAGACGAATTATTTATCTATCTTTTTTATCTATTATTTATTTATTTGTCGTATTTATGTTTAATTTTTTCTTTTCTTATTTATTGATTAACTTATTTCTTTATCTTATTTTCTATTACTTATCATTAATCTTATTTATTTATTTACTTATCTATTTATATTATAAACTTATTTATCTATTTATTTGTTTATTTTACTTCTTTATCTATTTACTTATTTATTCCTTTATTTTACTTCTTTATTTACTTATTTTTTCCTTTATTTTACTTCTTTATTTATTACTTATATTTATTTATTTATCTTATTTATTTATTTCCTTACTTCTTCATCTTATTTAATTATTCATTTACTTATCTATCTATTTCCTTATTCATCTTATTTACTTATTTACTTTTTCATTTATCTTATTTATTTATCTTATCTATTTACTTACCTATTTCTGTTATTTATCCATTTACTTACTTATTTATCTTCTTTATTTATCTATCTTATCTAATTACTTCTTATTTCTGTTATTTATCTATTTACTTACTTATTTATCTTCTTTATTTATCTATCTTATCTATGCTTCTATTGCAACGCCCGCTGGAGAAAGTTATCTTATCCCAGGAGGAGAAAAAATCGAGACGAGGGAAATCTCCTCATTAATGAGATAATGAGAGAGGAGTTCTCAGCTTCTCCTTCCTTCGCCCTTTCCCCTTTCCCCCCTTTCCCCTCCTTCCTCCTCACTCCCCATCCCTGCCTCCCCTTCCCTCATCTCTCATCACCCTTTCCTCATCTCTCCTCACTCCCCATCCCCTGCTCCCTTCCCTCATCTCTCCTCACCCCTTTCCCCCCATCTCTCCTCACTCCCCATCCCTGCCTCCCCTTCCCTCATCTCTTCACCCCTTTCCTCCCCCCTCTCCTCAATCCCATCCCTGCCTCCCCCCCTTCCCCCCCTTTTCCCATCTTCTCACCCCTTTCTCCCCCATCTCTCCTCACTCCCCATCCTGCCTCCCCTTCCCTCATCTCTCCTCACCCTTTTCCCTCCATCTCCTCACTCCCCATCCCTGCCTCCCCTTCCCTTATCTCTCATCACCTCCTTACCCCCCCCCCCATTTCTCTATCCTCATCTCCTATCTTCTCCTCATCCCCCCATCCTATCTCTTCTTACCCCCCATTATCTCCTTTCCCTCCCCCTAATCTCTCCTCACTCCCCATCCCTGCCTCCCCTTCCCCCATCTCTCCTCGCCCCCCCCCCGCCCATCTCTCCTCATCCCCCCATCCCTCTTCACCCCCCCCCCCGCGCCCATCTCTCTTTACCACCACTTCTCTCTCCTCACCCCCTTCCCCCACCTAACCTCACCCCCCCCCATCCCGCGCCCATCTCTCTTCACCCCCCCCTTCCCACCTCTCTCTCTCTCCTCATCATCTCGGAACTCTCTGCCAATTTCCTCCGCCGAATCACCGTCGATTATAAAATTTCCCCAAATTAATGAGTATCGGAAATTCAAAAATTCAAATCAGACGAAGGAGAAAATGGCGACCGCGTCCTTGTCTCGGCGGACCGACGGTTAACGGTTTTTTTTTTGTCTTCTTCTTTTCAACACCTCTTTATTTTGTTGCACGTTTGATTCATTGCAACTGTTGTTTTTCTTCTTCTCCCTTCTCTTCTTTTAATAGCTCTTTATTTTGTTGCACTTTTGATTCTTTGCAACTGTTGTTTATTTCCTTGCAAATGCTGTCTGCTTTCTTGTAATACATGTTTGTTTATTGCAATAACTTTCTATTCTTGCAACTTTTTTTTGCAAGAGCCCTATCTTTTCCTGACACCGCCACCTTTTCACTAACAACAAAGCTACAATACACCCCACATTGGCTCTACTTTTATTCGTTCAAAAATATATCCAATTTTCTAGAAATGGTGCCGAAATCACCCCTCCCTAAAACACAAACCACACACACACACACACACACACACACACACACACACACACACACACACACACACCACACACACACACACACATACACACACACACACCTCCCCCTTAGCACACACACACACCTTCCCCCCACAAAAAAACACACACACAACCCCCCCCATCCCCCACACCTCCCCCACCCCTCCCCCGCCATAACTCCCACTCCCGCACGCTTGACCGCCGCACGCACTCACGGGGGGGGGGGGGAGGGAGAGAGAGAGAGAGAGAGAGAGAGAGAGAGAGAGAGAGAGACAGAGAGACAGAGAGAGACAGAGAGAGAGAGAGAGAGAGAAGAGAGAGAGAGAGAGAGAGACAGAGAGAGAGAGAGAAAAGAGAGAGAGAAGAGAAAGGAAGAGAAGAGAAAAGAGAAGAGAGAGAGAGAGAGAGAGAAAGAAAGTTGACTTGAAAATTCGGGAGAGCGAGACGGCAACCAAAAGCAAATCCGGATCCAGGTAATCGCGTTTTTGCGTTCGTCCGAGATCAAGCTTGGGCCGTTCCTCATGCCTCTGTCGCTCGCCAACCGGTATTTCAAAGGCAATCGCCCAACCGGTATTTCAAAGGCAAGCTCTGTTCTCTGTCGCTTGCCAACCGGTATTTCAAAGGCAAGCTCTGTTTCTCTCGCTGGTATTTCAAAGGCAAGCTCTGTTCTCTGCGTCGCCAAATTTCAAAGGCAAGCCTGTTCTCTGTCTCGCCAACCGGTATTTCAAGGCAAGCTCTGTTTCTCTGTCGCTGCCAAGGTATTTCAAAGGCAAGCTCTGTTCTCTGTCGCTTCCAACCGGTATTTCAAAGGCAAGCTCTGTTCTCTGTCGCTTGTTTTCAAAGCAAGGTCAAGCCAACCGGTATTTCAAAGGCAAGCTCTGTTCTCTGTCGCTTGCCAACCGGGCAAGCTCTGTTCTCTGTTGCCAACCGTATTTCAAAGCAAGCTCTGTTCTCTGTCGCTTGCCAACCGGTATTTCAAAGGCAAGCTCTGTTCTCTGTCGCTTGCCAACCGGCAAAGGCAAGCTCTGTTCTCTGTCGCTTGCCCAACCGGTATTTCAAAGGCAAGCTCTGTTCTCTGTCGCTTGCCAACCGGTATTTCAAAGGCAAAGCTCTGTTCTCTGTCGCTTGCCAACCGGTATTTCAAAGGCAAGCTCTGTTCTCTGTCGCTTGCCAACCGTATTTCAAAGGCAAGCTCTGTTCTCTGTCGCTTGCCAACCGGTATTTCAAAGGCAAGCTCTGTTCTCTGTCGCTTGCCAACCGGTATTTCAAAGGCAAGCTCTGTTCTCTGTCGCTTGCCAACCGGTATTCAAAGGCAAGCTCTGTTCTCTGTGCTTGCCAACCCAGGCCTCTGTTCTCTGTCGCTTGCCAACCGGTATTTCAAAGGCAAGCTCTGTTCTCTGTCGCTTGCCAAGTATTTCAAAGGCAAGCTCTGTTCTCTGTCGCTTGCCAACCGGTATTTCAAAGGCAAGCTCTGTTCTTCTGTCGCTTGCCAACCGGTATTTCAAAAGGCAAGCTCTGTTCTCTGTCGCTTGCCAACCGGTATTTCAAAGGCAAGCTCTGTTCTCTGTCGCTGCCAACCGGTATTTCAAAGGCAAGCTCTGTTCTCTGTCGCTTGCCAACCGGTATTTCAAAGGCAAGCTCTGTTCTCTGTCGCTTGCCAACCGGTATTTCAAAGGCAAGCTCTGTTCTCTGTCGCTTGCCAACCGGTATTTCAAAGGCAAGCTCTGTTCTCTGTCGCTTGCCAACCGGTATTTCAAAGGCAAGCTCTGTTCTCTGTCGCTTGCCAACCGGTATTTCAAGGCAAGCTCTGTTCTCTGTCGCTTGCCAACCGTATTTCAAAGGCAAGCTCTGTTCTCTGTCGCTTGCCAACCGGTATTTCAAAGGCAAGCTCTGTTCTCTGTCGCTTGCCAACCGGTATTTCAAAGGCAAGCTCTGTTCTCTGTCGCTTGCCAACCGGTATTTCAAAGGCAAGCTCTGTTCTCTGTCGCTTGCCAACCGGTATTTCAAAGGCAAGCTCTGTTCTTCTGTCGCTTGCCAACCGGTATTTCAAAGGCAAGCTCTGTTCTCTGTCGCTTGCCAACCGGTATTTCAAAGGCAAGCTCTGTTCTCTGTCGCTTGCCAACCGGTATTTCAAAGGCAAGCTCTGTTCTCTGTCGCTTGCCAACCGGTATTTCAAAGGGCAAGCTCTGTTCTCTGTCGCTTGCCAACCGGTATTTCAAAGGCAAGCTCTGTTTCTCTGTCGCTTGCCAACCGGTATTTTCAAAGGCAAGCTCTGTTTCTCTGTCGCTTGCCAACCGGTATTTTCCAAAGGCAAGCTCTGTATCTTCTGTCCGCTTTGCCAACCGGTATTTTTCAAAGGGGCAAGCTCTGTTCCTCTTTGGTCGCTCCCCGCCAAAAACCGGTTATTTTCAAAAAGGGCAAAAAAAGCTTTTCTTGTTTTCCTCTTTTTTTG
>NW_020872548.1:68719-76219 GCF_003789085.1 Penaeus vannamei
GTTTTTCAAAGGCAAGTCTTCTGTTCTCTGTCGCTCGCCTAACCTGTGTATTCATGAAGGCAAGCTTTTCTTGTTCTCTGTCGTCTTGCAACTGTTATTCAAAGGAAGCTCTGTTCTGTCGCTGCCATATATCTTTGTATTGTGCATTGCTCTGTTCTCTGTCGCTGCATTCCGGATTCTTAGTTATTCTTGTTCTTGTCTGCTGCCATACCGGTATTTCAAATGTGTCAAGCTTTGTCTCTGTCGTTGCCAACGGTATTTCAAGGCAAGCTTCTGTTCTCTGTCGCTTGCCTTAGAGGCCCCGTTTGTTATGAAATGGAGAAATGTTGAGAAAATAAATAGGTTTTTTTTTATGAACAGATGAGTCCTACTAATATATTGACCCAAATCAAAGAGATCGAAATAAAATACGAAATTAAAGGAAAGAAAGATAAAGTAAATGAATAAATCTAAGCAGGAAAAAGCAAAGAAAAATACGAAATAAAACACGCGAGTCAACGAGTCTTCAATCCAGTGGCGAGATGAGAGAAAGAAAGGGAGGAGAGAGGGAGAGGGAGGGAGGGAGGGAGAGGAGGGAGAGGAGAGGGAGGGAGGGAGGAGGAGGGAGGGAGAGGGAGAGGGAGGGAGGGAGGGAGAGGAGAGGGAGGGGAGGGAGGGGAGGGAGGGAGGGAGAGGGAGAGAGGGAGAGGGGGGGAGGGAAGGGAGGGAGGGAGGAGGGAGAGGGAGGGGGAGGGAAGGAAGAGGGAGGGAGGGGAGAGGGAGGAGAGGAGAGGGAGAGGAGAGGGAGAGGGAGAGGGAGGAGGGAGAGAGGAGAGAGAGAGAGAGAAGAGAGAGAGAGAGAGAGAGAAGAGAGAGAGAGAGGAGAGAGAGAGAGAGAGAAGAGAGACGAGAAGAGAGAGAGAGAGAGAGAGAGAGAGAGAGAGAGAGAGAGAGAGAGAGAGAGGAAGAGAGGAGAGAAGAGAGAAAGAGAGAGAAAGAGGAGAGAGTGAAAATAAGAAAAAGAGAGAAAATAAGAGACAAATAGAAAGAAACAAACACCGAGAGAGAGAACAACGAAACAAGTTAAGAGAAAGACAAACTCAAAAACAAAAGGCAAATCCAAAGAAATTCCAGAAAGGCTAAAAAAAAAAAGAAAAAAAAAAGTACCCCCGCACGTACAAGAACCCCCCTCGCCCCCCTCCCTCCCCCCCCCTCTACTCCAAGAGAGAGAGAACCTCCTCGCCTCGTCGAAGTAGCACCTTAATGAAGGGCGGTTCCTCTGTTCCTCTGTTCCTCTGTTCTCCTTCCTGTTCCTGTTCTCTGTTCCTCCTGTTCCTCTATTCCTCTGTTCTCTTCTGTTCCTCTGTTCTCTTCCTGTTCCTCTGTTCTGTTCCTCTGTCTCTTCTGTTCTCTGTTCCTCTGTTTTCTGTTCCTCTGTTCCTCTGTTTTCTGTTCCTCTGTTCCTCTGTTCTCTTCCTGTTCCTCTGTTCTCCTCCTGTTCCTCTGTTCCTCTGTTCTCTTCCTGTTCCTCTGTTCCTCTGTTCTCTTCCTGTTCCTCTGTTCCTCTGTTCCTCTTCCCTGTTCCTCTGTCTCCTCTGTTCTTCCTGTTCCTCTGTTCTCCTCTGTTCCTCTGTTCTCTGTTCTCTTCCCTCTGTTCCTCTGTTCCTCGGGTCTCTCTCTCTCTCCTTGTTCGAGGTACTGCTTCAGATGAGGATCCTTGATTAAGTTTTTTTCTAGTTTTTTCTTTCTTTTTTTCCTTTTTCTTTTTTCTTTTGTTTTTTTTCTTTTTTTCTTTCTTCCTTTCTTTTTCTTTTTTTTTTCCCTTTTCTTTTTTTCTTTTTCTTTTCTTCTTCTTCTTTCTTTCCTTCTTTTTCTTTTTTTTCCTCTCTTTTTTTTTTTTTCTTTTTTTTTTTTTTTTTTTTTTTCCTTTTTCTTTTTTTTTTTTTTTTTTCCTTTTTTTTCTATTTTTTTTCTTCTTCTTCTTCTTCTTCATTAGCGCGTGTTGTGTAAATTCTCTTTTTATCGCACAACAGTTTTCGTTCACGTGAGGTAAAGTTTTTTTTTTCGAATTAAGGATTTGAATTAAGGATTGCTTTCTTAATTCAATCAATGCTTTCCTACTTTGTAACTTCTCCCTCCCTCCCCCTCCATCCTCTTCCTTCTTATCATTATTATTATTATTATTATTATTATTATTATTTCTTCTACTTCTCATCTTCCTTGTTCTTTTTTTCCTTTCTTCTTTCTTGTCTTTCTTCTCTCTTTCTTCTTCTCTTCTCCTCTTCTTCTCCCTCTTCTCCTCTTCCTTCTACTCCTCTCCTCGTCCTCCTCCCCCCTTCCTCTTTTCTTCTTCTTTCTTTTCTTCTTTTTTTTCTTCTTCTTCTCTTTTTTTCTTCTTCTTCTTCTCCCCCTCCCTCCCCCTTCCCCTTCCCCTCCACTCCCCCATCCTCTCTCCCCCACCCCACTAACCCCCACCCCCATCCTCCTCTCCCCACCCCACCCCCCACCCCCCAAAAAAAAAAAAAAATCAATCAATAAAATTCCATACCGTAGCCGGCGACCTTCCCGCAAGCGATGATAATTCACGCGCGAGCAAAGCCAATCTTGACGTTTTAAAATATTATTGGTTCTCCATTTTCCAGCTCGCTTCCCCGCCGCCCACGCGTCCCGGCGAAGCGAGGAGGCGAGCGGAAGAGCCGAGGAAGAGGAGATGCAAGGAACCGATACAAACAAACAAATAATAATAATAATAATAATAATAATAATAATAATAATAATAATAATAATAACGTTAGATGAAAAAATATAACACTAAAAGATATGAGAATCAAAAATAATAAAATGAAAACAAGAAAAATAAAAGTAAAAATTAAAACAATAAAAATAAAAATAAAAATGAAAATAAAAACAATAAAAAAAAGAAAATAAAAACAATAAAAAAAAATAAACAATAAAAATATAAAATAAAAATAAAAACTAAAACTAAAATAAAAACAAAAACAATAAAAACAAAAATTAAAATAAAAACAATAAGAATAAAAAAAATAAAAATAAAAATGAAAACAAGAAAAATAAAACAAAACAAAACAATCCTAACAAGAAATAAAAAAATATATAATAACTAAAAAAGTGCATATGAAACCAACAACATAAAAAAGACAATAACAATATAAAAATAACAACAGTATAAAAAACACAAAATACCAAACTAAATCAACACCATACAAAAACCATAACAAAAACAATAACAAGATAAACACATAAGGAAAAAGATCAACATGGAAGCCCGATCGGGTCGCTGCGAGACGGCCCAATCGCTCCCCTGTGTCAACACCTCGACAAACCGGGATAGCGGCTTGAGGAAACAGATCGCCAGGACGTAGGAAATATCAACACGGGCGCCCCTGCTTGCACGTCTTTGCGATACGGGGTTCTGGGAAGCGGAGAGGGGGGGAAGGGGAGGTTAGGGAAGGAGGGAGGGACGGGTGGGAGGAGGGAGGTGAAGGAAGGGAGGGAAGGAGGGAAGGAGGGAAGGAGGGAAGGAGGAGGAGGAGGGAAGGAGGGAGGAAAGGGGCGAGAGGGGGGGGGAGGGACGGAGGGAGAGTGGTGGGGAGAGGGGGAGGGAAGGAGGGAGAGAGGTGGGGAAGGGGAGGAGGAGGGGGGATGAGAGGGAAAGAGGGAAAGAGGTGGGGAGAAGGAAGGAGGGAGGGAGAGGGGGGGCGAAAGGGGAGGGGGATGAGGGAGGGAGGGAGGGGGGAGAGGGAGGGAGGAGAGAAGTGGGAAGGAAGGAAGGAGAGAGGGAAAGTGCAAAAGAATGAGAGAGACGAAAGGGAAAGCTAGATAAGGAGAGGAAAGAAGGCTGGAGACAGATTGAAGGGAGAGGTGAATGGAAGAAGGAATAGGGAAAATGAGAGAAGGGAAATATAGAAGGATGGGAAAGGAGAAAGAAAAAAGGGAAAAAAAGGGAAACGACAAAGACGGAATTGGAGAAAGGACAGAGAGGGAATAGAGAAAACGAGTGTACAAGACAAGACGGGAAAGAAAAATAAAGAGAGAAGAAAGCTTAAAATAAGATCAGAAAAAATAAAAAAAATAATTTTCCCAAAGAAATCTAAAATAAAAAAGAAGAAGAAAAATCAAACAAATCTAAAAAAATAAAAATAAAAAAAAAATAAAAATCAAACAGACCCATCCTGATTACGACGATAGAAATCACGATAACAATAACAACATAAAAGTCAGAGAATCAGAAGCAGTTCCAACGAAGATGTTCCGAACTGATAAAAAAGTCTGAGAAAGCGACATAAACAGATTCCTGGAAGCACACACACACACACACACACACACACACACACACACACACACACACACACACACACACACACACATACACACACACACACACGTTTCCCCTTTCCCTCTTTCTCTATCTCCTTTCCATTTACCTACATTTCCCCCTCTTCCCACACAACACACACACACACACACAACACACACAACACACCACACCACACACACACACACCACACACCACACACACACACCACACACACACACACCACACAACAACAAACACAACAACAACAAAAGCACAGAACCACGCTACAGCCACCATTAACAAGCACAACACAACTACAAAACACTCACAAAGAAAAAAACAGTTTATTGTGTTTCATTCTGGAGGAATACAAAAAAAAAAATAATAATAATATGATGGTGCAGGTGAAAGTAGGTAATGAGGCGGAGGAACAGGTGTATTAGAGGAATATGAGGTGAAGCGAGGTTGGGAAGCGAGAGGAGGAGAGAGAAAGAGGAAGGGAAAAACGTAAGGGGAAAGAGAATAAAGATGGAAAGAGAGTGAGGGGGGAAATGAAGAAAAGATGGGGAGGGAAAATGAGGAAAACATGGGTTGCAATTAAGGCGGAAATGAGGTTGAAAGTGGAACAATGGAAAGGAGTAAAAGGGAGAAAGGTGATAGAATAAAAGACGGAGAAAGGAAGGGTAATAATGGGGTGATGAAGTGGTTATTGTGAATATGTATGTATTGTGAGTATGTATGTGTGTGTGTGTGATGTGTGTGTGTGTATGTATGTATGTATGTATGTATGTATGTATGTATGTATGTGATGTATGTATGTGTGTGTGTATGTGTGTGTGTGTGTGTGTGTGTGTGTGGTGTGTGTGTGTGTGTGTGTGTGGTGTGTGTGTGTGTGTGTGTGTGTGTGTGTATGTGTGTGTGTATGTGTGTGTGTACAGTATGTTTGTACTGTTATCATTTCATTTACGTACTTGGTCATTTATAAATTTACTATCAATATTTGGATAAAAAGAAAACGGAAAAGGAAGAAAGAAAACGTAAAACGAAGAAAAACGGAAAAAAAAAAAACGTAAAACGAAGAAAAACGAAAAAAGAAAAAACGTAAAAACGAAAGAAAAACGAAAAAAAAACGTAAAATGAAAAAAAAAAACGTAAAATGAAAAAAAAGAAAACGTAAAACGAAGAAAGAAAGAAAACGCGAGAGGAGACGAGCGCCCCTGGAGAGCCACCGGAGCGAGCAGCAGGTGCCACGAAATGGCTCCCGGTGCCGATAAGAAAGAGAAGAGAAGACAAAAAAAAAAAAAAAAAAAAAAAGAATTCATATAATTCTCCAACTGATCCGGCAGACATTAGCAGCAACGCGAGAGGGGAAAAAATTTGAGGGGAAAAAAATCAATGAGCATATGCAGGATCTCACGGGGGGAGGAGAAGGGAGATAGAAAGGGGGAGAGGGAAGGAGGGAGATAAAAAGGGAGAGAGGGGGACGGGGAGAGGAGGGAGATAGAAAAGGAAAGAGGGAGAGGGAAAGAGGGAGGGAGGGAATAGAAAGGGGAAGAGGAGAGGGAGGGAGATAGAAAAGGGGGAGAGGGAAGGGGAGAGGGGAAGAAGGGAGATAGAAAGGAGAGAAGGGGACGGGGGGGAGGGGAAGAAGGGAGATAAAAAGGGAGAGAGGGGACGGGGGAAAGTAGGGAGATAGAAAAGGGGAGATAGAGAGGGGGAGAGGGGAAGAAGGGAGATAAAAAGGGAGAGAGGGGACGGGGGAAAAGGGAGATAGAAAAGGAAGAGGGAGAGGAGGAAGGAGAGAGAGGAAGGAAGAAGATAAAGGGAGAGGGGAGGAGGGGAGGGAGAGAGATAGAAAGTGGGAGAGAGGGGAGGGGAAGAGGGGAAGGAGGGAGATAAAAAGGGAGAGAGGGGACGGGAGAGGAGGGAGATAGAAAGAGGGAGAGGAAGGAGGAGGGAGGGAGAAAAGGGGGAGAGGGAGGGGAAGAGGAGAGGGAGGGAGATAGAAAGGGGAGAGGAAGGGGGGAGAGGGGAAGAAGGGAGAATAGAGAGAGGGACGGGAGAGGGAAGAAGGGAGAAGGTGATGAGATCAGGGAAAGGAGATAGAAGGGGGAATAGGAGAGGAGAGGGAAGGGAGATAAAAAGGGAGAGAGGGGGACGGGGGAAGGAGATATAGAAAGGGGAGAGGGAGAGGGAAGGAGGGAAGGGAGGAATAGAAAGGGGACGAGGGGATGGGAGAGGAAGGAAGAAGATAAGGGGGGGAGACGAGAGGGAAGAGGGGAGGAGGGAAATAGAAAGGGGAGAGGGAAGGAGGGAGATAGAAAGGGAATAAGGGGGAAGGGCATATAGAAGGGATAGATGGAGAGAGGTGAAGGGGAAGAGAGAGAAAAAGGGGGAGAGGAAGAGGGGGACTGGAACGGAGGGGGAGATGGGAGAGGAGAAAGGAGTTGATGGGAAGTATGAATATGGGATGGGAAGGAGGAAAGGGAGATGGTAAGGGGAGGGGGGAGGTGAAGAGGGAAAGGAGAGAGAAAAGAGAAGGTAGGGGAAGCCAAAGAAGTAGGGGGAAGAGACGACAGGAAAGGGGAGAGGAGCAGAGAGAGAGAGAGAGAGAGAGAGAGAGCGAAGAGAGAGAGAGAGAGAGAGAGAGAGAAGAGAGAGAGAGAGAGAGAGAGAGAGAGGGAGAGAGGAGAGAGAGAGAGAGAGACAGAGAGAGAAGCAGAGAGAGAGAGAGCAGAGAGCAGAGAAACGAATGCCGAGAGAGGGAAAAAAAAGCATAGGGACGGGGCAGATAAGTAGATTTAAAAGAAAAGTATCAAGTATGATAAAAAAATAAAGAGGGATGGATAAGAGGAGGAAATGAAGGAGGAGGGAGATGGAGAGAGAAATGGAGGAGGAGAAGGAGAAGGAGGAGGAGAGGAGGAGGAGGAGGAGGAGAGTGGAGATAGGAGAGAAAGAGTGGAGGAAGAAGAAGAAGAAGAAGAAAAAAAAAAGAAGAGGAAGAAAGAAAAAGAAAAAGAAGAAGATGGAGGAGGGGTTGGGGAAGGGAGAGGAGAAGCGAGAAGGAGAGAAACAGTTGAAGGAGGATGACAAGGACGGGCTAAGGGAGGAGGAAGGGAAGGCGGGGGGAGGAGTAAGGGGAATCGTATGCCTCTCTATCACCTGTTAAAGGAAGCGCGGTCTCTCTAGGGAGGTCACTGAGA
>NW_020872548.1:86564-102463 GCF_003789085.1 Penaeus vannamei
ATGGTTGTGTGGGGGGTAATAATATTTTTATATAAATTTCCATATAAATACTGTATAATGTTAATATGTTTAAAAATGTATATAATATATATATTATAATATATATATATATATATAATAATATATATATAATGTGTGGTGGTGTGGGTGTGTTTGTGTGGTGTGTGTGGTGTTGTGTGTTGTGGTGTGTGGTGGTGGGTGTGTGTGGTGTGGTGGTGGGTGTGTGGGTTTTTGGTGTGTGTGTGTTGTGTGGTGGGTGTGGTGCGTACCCTACATACATACATATATATATATATATATATATATATATATATATATATAATATTATATATATAATATATACATATACACACACATATATATATATATATACATACACACGCTAAGTCTACTTGCCCCCCCCACACACACACACAAAGCGTGCAAATCCGGGCTTATTCACCGAGGAGCTGGAAGGGGGGGACAAAGGGGGGGGGGGGGACAAGGCACCCAATGCAACTCGCGGACAAAGACCCCAATTAGCCTAAAAATAGGTTAACCGGGCGGGCGCGGGCGGGAGCCATTGTCCCCGCGTCCCCGGCTGCGAGAATTAAAACAGATGTTAAGATCAAACAACAACAACAATAACAACAACAATGACGGGCGCGTAACGGCGAGTCTTCCGGTCTGAGGAAGAGGAGGAGGGATATGAGGAGGAGGAGGAGGAGGAGAAGGAATAGGAAGAGGGATAGGAGGAGGAGCAGGAGGAGGAGGTAGGTGGAGGAGGAGGAGGTAGGGGAATATGAGAAGGAAGAGGAACTAAGGAGGAGGAGGAGGAGGAAGAGAGGAGGAGGAGAAAAGGAATAGAAGAGGGATAGGAGGAGGAGCAGGAAGGTAGGCGAAAGGAGGAGGAGGAAGGGAATATGAGGAGGAGGAAGAGGAAAAGGAGGAGAGAGAGGATTATGAGGAGAGGAAGAGGGATATGAGGTGGACGAGCAGGATGGATGAGGGGGAGAAAGAGGAAGAAGATTATGTGGAGGAGGAAGAAGAAAGGGAGGAGAAGGAATATGATGAGAGATAGGAAAAGGATGAGGAGGAAGAAGAAGAAATTTGAGGATGAGGAAAAGGAAATATCAGGAGGAGGAAGAAGAAGAGAGTAGAGGGAATATGATGAAAGATAAAAGGAGGAGGAGGAATTAGAGTAAGAGGAGGAAGAAGAATAAGAAGAAGCGGAGGATAAGGAAGAAAAAATAGAAACAGAAGAATCAGAAGAAAAAAGAAGAGGATAAGGGAATAGAGAAAGATACGAGTAGTAAGACCAGAGGAGCAGAGAAGACGAACAACGAAGAAAGAAAAGCCGATAAAACCACAGCCACCCGAGGAGCGAAGAGAGACCTGGACAGTGAGGATAAACAGTCATCCTAGCAGAGATATCGTGAGTGTCATGTGTCATCCGCGTTGACGTGTCGGAAGGAGGTGACATGACCTCAGAGAAAAAAAATGATAGAGGAAGTGACGTCATGGAGGAGAGAGAAAAAGGTGTCACCAACCAATAAAAATGGAAATTATGTTTACTCTAGATGAAGAAGAAGAAGAAGAAGGAGAAGAAGAAGAAGAAGAAGAAGAAGAAGAAGAAGAAGAGAAGAAAGAAGAAAAGAGAAGAAGAAGGGAGAAAAGAAGAAGAAGGAGAAGAAGAGAGGAGAAGAAGAAGAGAAGAAAGAAGAAGAAGGAGAAGAAGAGGAGGAAGAAGGAAGAAGAGAAGAAGAAGAAAGAAAGAAGAAGAAGAAGAAGGAGAAGAAGAAAGAAGAAGGAAGAAGGAGAAGAAGGAGGAGGGAGGAGGAGGAAAGTGACGAAGGATGAGGATGTCCGTATCCTGCTTAGTGGTAAAACCCAGAAGGATATTCGCACAGCACTTCTAACATGCAGATCTCTCGCTCAGAGCCTAAATCCTACTGACGACAAATCCTTTAAATAAATCCACTCCCTCTCTACAGGAACCCACAAACCTAACAAAGAAACACGCGCACGCACGCCACAACAAACATTAGCATTACTCTCTCTCTCTTCTCTCTTTCACAAACCAAGCATCCTCTCTCTCTCTCTCTCTCTCTCTCTCTCTCTCTCATCTCTCTCTCGTCCATCTCTCTCTCTCTCTCTCTCTCTTCTCTCTCTCTCTTCTCTAACTCTCTCATCTCTCTCTCTCCTGCTCTCTCTCCTCTCTCTCCTCCCTCTCTTTCTCTCTCCTCTCTCTCTCTCTCTCTCTCTCTCTCTCTCTCTCTCTCTCTCTCTCTCCTCTCTCTCTCTCTCCCTCTCTCTCCTCTCTGCTCGTCTCCCTCCTCTCTCTCTCTCTCTCTTCTCCTCTCTCTCTCTCCCCTCGTCTCTCTCTCCTCTCTCCTCTCTCTCTCTCCTCCTCTCTCCTCCTCTCTCACACACACACACACAATAGACAAAGCAACGCACACCTTTCCTAGGATCAAACCCTCCAACCGCCACTGCACAAGCTTTCTAATACTCTTCCCAATAAACATTCTGATCCTCTTAGGAACACGTCACGAACACCTCCAAGGAACTGGACATGTGAAGACATAATTTACTTCCTTTTTCTACCTTGACAGATTCGCAGAAAAAAGGCTTCGGCAAATAACATTAAAAATATGTTTTTTTTTTATTGCCGACATGATGGACACAATATATCTTACGGAAAGAGAAGAGAGAGAGAGAGAGAGAGAGAGAGAGAGAGAGAGAGAGAGAGAGAGAGAGAGAGAGAGAGAGAGAGAGAGAGAGAGAGAGAGAGAGAGAGACAGAGAGACAGAGACAGAGACAGACAGAGAGAGAAGAGAGCGAGAGCGAGAGAGAGATTTATATTTTTCTACCTTGAGAGATTCGCAGAAAAAAGGCTTAGTCTCGGCAAATATAAAGAAACATTAAGAAACCATTTTTGTATCGCCTACGTGATGAAGACACACTCTGATCTTACGTAAAAAGCGAGGCGGTTTCCATCGACTATGAAGTCACGTGACCATACCTGAAAGAGAGAGAGAGAGAGAAATGTCAGAAAAAAATATATCAACCTTCATGGGATATGTAACTGAGGTAACCTATGTAATGGAAATACAATTGAACGGTAAAATGGATGAAAAGAGAAAGAGAGAGAGAGAGACGAAGGAGAGAGAAAGAGAGAGAAAAAGAGAAACGAAGGAAGAGAGAAAGAGAGAGAGAGAGAGAGAGAGAGAGAGAGAGAGAGAGAGAGAGAGAGAGAGAGAAGGAATGAGAGTGAGTGAGTGTGTTTGTGTGTGTGTGTGTGAGAGAGAGAGAGAGAGAGTAAAAGAGTGAGTGATTGAGTTAGTGACTAATTGATTGATTGAGTCAGTGAGTGAGTGAGATAGATGGGTAGGTATGTAGGTAGGTAAGTGGGTGGGTATGTATGTGTGTGTGTGTGTGTGTGTGTGTGTGTGTGTGTGTGTGTGCGCGCTTGTTTTTGTAGGTATGTATGAATGTATATATGTATGTATGTATGTATGTATGAATGTATATATGAATGTAAGTATGTATGTATGTATGTATATATAATATATAATATATATATATAATATATATATATATATATATGTATATATATATATATATATATATATATATGTATATATATGTATATATATATATATATATATATATATATATATATATATATAATGCATGAATGTATATTTGTATGTATGTATGTATGTATGTATATATGTATATATGTATGTATGTATGTATGAGGTATGTAGGTGTGGGTAGGTAGGTAGGTTGGTAGGTAGAGATATAGAGAGAAGAGAGAGAAATAAAGAGAAAGAGAGAGAGAGAGAGAGAGAGAGAGAGAGAGAGAGAGAGAGAGAGAGAGAGAGAGAGAGAGAGAGAGAGAGAGAAGAGAGAGAGAGGAAGAAGAAAACACCAAGAAAAGACAAATAAATAACTGCACAAACAAATACATGAACAAGATCCTACACAACACACAAACACCAAAACATCTTCGCGTATTGAGAAAAATTTCCTTTCATGCTGCTTGTCTCTCGAAACGAGACCAAGAATCCGTCAGCATAAAACACCCGAGCATGACACTGATTTATTCACAGCAGGCCATCGATGTGTCAAAAAAAAAAAAAAAAAAAAACAACCGGCAACACGACTCAAAAGAAGATGAGTTGCCAACGCGGTATTTAACATAAAAGGGGGAAAAAATCTTGGATACGATTTAGTCGCTCACAAGCACGCCCGCTGCGTGACTGCGACGCGAATATGGATCTTATGGGCTTGTGAAGGAAGACAACTCGAGTAACTATTGTGAATCGTCGGGGTAAATTCAGGCTGACACGACCACATAACCACATATTCAAACTATGTGGTGTCTGGTACTGGGGGGGGGGGGGGGGGGAGGAAGCCTGTAGTGGTGGGTCTCTTTCTGTTTCTCTTTATAGATCTATCTCTGTTTCTCTCTCTCTCTCTCTTCTGGCTCCGTCTGTCTGTTTCTTTTTTCTTTTCTTTTCTTGTGTTCTCTTTCTTCCCTCTTACTCTTCTGCTTCATCTTCTTCTTCTCCTCCTCCCTCCTCTTCATCTCCTCTCCTCTCCCTCTATTCCTCTTTCCCTCCCCTTTCCTCCTTGTATTTCTCCTTCCCACCTCATGCCTCCCTCCCCTTCACCCTCTCTCCCCCCCCCCCTCATCCCCCCCCTTTCATGCGCCCTCCGATATGCGACTTTCGACTCTATCAATATCGAGAACTGCATAGTTAGCGCTAACTCAATTTTTTTTCTTTCTAAGCCTTCCATCAAAAGGTATCGAATCGCCTCTAAATTGGTCGCGCTCCGCTTCGTGTTTCGACGTATAAAAAAAAAAAAAAAAAAAAAAAAAAAAGAAAAAAAAAAAGTTGACTCAATTTCTCTGCATTTTTTTTTTTTTTTTTTTTTTTTTTTTTTTTTTTTTTTTTTGGCGACGGGGTATTGGCCAGATTTCCATTTTCCGCGAAACATTACTCTAGCTTCGTACATGCTCTTAGACCCCCTCCCCTCCTCCGAGAACCCCTCTCCTAGACGGTCACGAGTCTTAGAAGAGTATTAAGAGAGGAAATTCTTCTTCACTCGAGTGGCTTTGATTAATTAAACACCATACAATGAAGACGAATCACTATCACGGCACCATAAGGAATAAAACCCTTGAATGGTGTCACTTATAACAGAAGACATGCAGTCGGACAGATAAATAGGAAGAGGTAGACAGACAGATAGACACAAAAAGACAAACAGATAGACACAAAAAGACAAACAGATACATATAGGTAAACAGATGGACAGACGCAAAAAGACAGATAGACAGATAGACACAAAAAGACAAACAGATACATATAGGTAAACAGAAGGACAGACGCAAAAAGACAGATAAAAAGACAGACACAAAAAGACAGACAGATATACACAAGGACAGACATGACACACAGCAAACAGATGACATACAAACAGACACACACAGATATACAGACAGACAGACACACACACACACACACACACACACACACACACACACCCACACACCAACCCAGACAGACAGACAGACAGGCAGCGACACGATTATGCCCCTCTGTCTGCAGCGGCACCTCGCCTCGCTGCCACTTAACTCCCGGCCCGGCCCCTGAGCCCCTCCAGCCCCCGGGATCTAACGATGACCATTAAATTACTCTCAGGACTGTAACCCACAACATGAGTTTTCTTCGCCCTCAAACTCCGCCTTTTACCCTTTCTTTACGCTCGGCTTTTCTTCCTCCTTCGTAGAGCTCGGGGCGGAGGGGGCCACTTCCTTTTTTTTATTTTGAGCTTTTTCTTTCTTTCTTTTCTTCTTCTTTGTCTCTCTCTCTCTCTGTCTATCTGTCTCTCTCTCTCTCTCTCTCTCTCTCTCTCTCTCTCTCTCTCTCTCTCCCTCTCTCTCTCTCTCTTCTCTCCTTCCCTCTCTCCTCTTTCCTCCCCTCTTTTCTCTCGCTCCCTTGGTTCTTGTCTCTTTATTCCACCTCCTTCCTCGTTCCCCTTAGGGACATTAATTTGCCCCTTTGGTCTTTCCTCCCTGTTCCGACCACGCCCCCCCCCCATGGTCTCCCCTGTGACCGCCCTCTTACTCTACCTCCCCCCCCCCTCGTGGACAGAGGTAGAGAAGGATGGGGGGGGGGCTGGGGGCAGGCGAGGGTCTAGTGTGGCACCCTGGCAGCCACTACTGAGTGCCAGTCTCAAGTTACCCCCTAGTAAATGTTGGCCTGTCTGACGGACCCACTCTGTTTCAATTTTCCTAGTGTGTGTGTCTGTCTGTATCTCCTCGTTCTTGTCTCCTCTTTATTTACTCTCTCACTTACTCTCACTCTCTCTCTCTCTCAGATTACTTATTCTTACAAAATCTTTTCGCTTTTCTCAACCCATTAGAAAGATCCGTTCAAAAGTGTATGTCTGTCTGTATCTCCGCTCTATTGTTTCCTCTCTCTCTCTCTCTCTCTCTCCCTCTCAGATTGTTTATTTTTACAAACTCTTTTTCCCTCCGACGTCGCTTTTCTCAACCCATTCAAAAGATCCGTTCAAAAGTGTATGTCTGTCTGTATCTCCTCTCTATTGTTTCCTTCCCTCTCTCTCTCTCTCTCTCTCTCTCTCTCTCTCTCTCTCTCTCTCTCTCTCTCTCTCTCTCTCTCTCTCTCTCTCTCTCTCTCTCTCTCTCTCTCTCTCTCTCTCTCTCTCTCTCTCTCCCTCTCTCTCTCTCAGATTGTTTATTTTTACAAACTCTTCTTCCCTCCGACGTCGCTTTTCTCAACCCATTCAAAAGATCCAGTTTCATCGCATTCCCCTTTAACGGATACGCAGAGATCCTTCGAAGCATTTACGTCTTGGGCAATATCCGGCGTCCACTTGCCCAGGACGCCGCTTGCAGGCAGGAAGGGGAGACGCGTGTGTAGGAAATGCCATCTCGAGGGAGCTGTTCCTCCTTCCTACTTCCTCCTTGATATCTCCGAGGTCCAACATACACTCACACACAAATACACAAAAAGACACACACACACAAACACAAAAGACACACAAAAGACACACACACACAAAACACACAAAAGACACACACACACATACACACAAAAAGACACACACACACATACAGACATATATAAAAGCACACACACATACAAAACACACACACACACACACACGCATACACGTTTGCACACACATGTACACAAAATGAATCAAAATATCATTTTCATGTAGATACGAGAATTAGAAAAAAAAAAAAAAAAATCGACACCCTATATCATCATTTATTACCACTGTTTACCGTTCACCGTTCACAAACCTTCTAGCAATCTTAAAGCCCCCAATAGGCTTAGATGTACCCAGCGTCCACCCAGCCAGCCGTTCATCACACCGCTGCCACCAATCAGAGCTTGTGTACCTTGTGATTTCAACCCGTTTATCACACCGCTGCCACCAGTATTCAATTCCACGTGATGGTGAGCCATTCATCATACCATGGTAACCCGTTCATCACACGCAGCCACCGGTGTTCGATATCACGTGACAGTAACCTGTTCATCACACCGCTGCGACGAGTGTAGAGTACCACATGAAGGTAAGCCGTTGATCACACCGCTGCCACCAGTGTCCAATACCCCGCGATGGTTCGGCCGCGGGTGTGCCTTTCAGCGCCGAGGTAACCCGAGGCGTCGAGGACTTAAGGTGCTTCTCGTGAGTAAAGGGCGACATGAAGAGACACCGATGACACATCAAGAGGACGCGTCACCAGGTACTCCGTGGTAGAGCTTCTGTGGCGGCACTTCACGGTGACGCTTCGATGCCCGTGATGTGTGATATAATTGTGGTGTTGAATTTGTTACTCGGTTCGTCCTTGTCACACTCTCACTTGTTTAATGGGAGTACATAAAAGACGGTGGCGTAATGAGGGGCGCAAATGGTAGTTCAAAGCAAAATGAGAGAGCATTTTCAATGGTGGTGTGTAGTGAGGTTTCGGAGGTAAAAATTACGCACTACATGATGAAACTGGAAAAGAAACAATAAAAGACAAGTAGACGGTCAAGAGAGAGAGAGAGAGAGAGAGAGAGAGAGAGAGACAAGTAGACGGTAAAGGGAGAGAGAGAGAGAAAGGAAAGTAGAAGGTAAAGAGAGAGAGAGACAGTAAACGAAAGAGAGAGAGAAGAAAAGAAAAAGACGGAACATTCTATGGAGAGGAGAAAATCTATAATTGCAGGATATTACATAAAACCTCCAGCACCAATCTTACCCACCCTTCCGCCATAAATCCAAAAATCCCATCACGACACCTCCCACACCCTCTAATATCCAACCGAACTTCGTCGAAACAAAAGAAAATCTATCCACCTTTTTTCTTTGTTTCTTCCCTCACTTTTTTTTTGTTTCTTCCTCACCGCCGACGCATTCAATTATGAGTTTTCATCGACAGCGCCATAAGTATTAATATTCCGTCCGCCGCCTCGCCCACTGGGACCGCGGCACTAAAACAACATTATGAGGCACTAAAAAGGACCTTTCGTGTTACTTAACAGCTTCGATCGTCTCACCCGCCGAGCCATGCATGTATTACACACCTTATGAAAATCACGGGAAGTTGCTAGGCCTACAATGGTGCCATTTTTCATACGTCTTTACTGAGGTGAAATTTTTGTACCCTGCTAAGTAAACGCTAAGTATACGCACACGGATACCTTTATAAGTAGTTAATAATAATAGACTACTCTGTGTGTGTGTATTTCTTATATATATATATGCATATATGTGTGTATTATATATATATACATATAATATATGTGTGTGTGTGTGTGTGTGTGTGTGTGTGTGTGTGTGTGTGTGTGTGTGTGTGTGTGTGTGTGTGTGTGTGTGTGTGTGTGTGTGCGTGTGCGTGCGTGCGTGCGTGCGTGCGTGCGTGTATGTATGGGTACTTGGCGCGCGCTCGTGTGTGTGTGTGTGTGTGCGTAAACCGATTAGCAGCCACGGTCGATTCGCTCGAACTCCACAGAAACCTTTTCAAACTCGGGTTAAGTTCAGGCCAAGTACAAGCCCTCCAAGTCCGAGTCGGGCGAGCGTCTCAGGCGTCGAGAAGCAGCTCTGGCATCTCAAACTTATCATTATTATGAACATCGATCTCTTTTAAGGTATTTCGCTGAAGCTGAACGTTATTTCAGACTTTCAGACTTGGATAATCGTGGAATCACCGAGAGCCTTCTCAATAAATCATCTAATTTTCTTGATTGGATTCAGAAAGCAGACCGACAATAAAAGAACGGTCATTCTCGGAAAATATATGAACTCTTTTTTTTCTCTCTCTCTCTTTTCTTCTCTTCTCTCTTCTTTTCTCTTCACTCTCCTCTTCTCTTTCTTCTCTCTCTCTCTCTCTCCTCTCTTTCTCCCCCTCCTTCTCTCTCTCTCTCCTCTCCCCCTCTCTCTCAGAAGACGCAGATCTCTTGGCCGAAATCCCTCAGGAAGCGTGAGGAGTGTCGAGTCCTTCGATCGAAGTGGGAGGCAAGATCGACGTCTCGCTCTGTCCTCCTCCTCCTATTCTTCTTCTTCCTTCTCTTTTCTACTTCTTCTTCCTCCCAGTGTTCCTCTTTTCTTCTTCTTCTTCCTCCTCCTCATCTTCTTCTTTCCTCTTCCTATTCTTCTACTTCTTCTCCTCCTCCTCTTCTTCTACTTCTTCCTCCTCCTCTTATTATGTTATTCCTCTTCTTCTTTTCCTCCTCTTCTTTTCCTCTTCTCCTTCCACACCTCAGCGGCAGAAAACGGAGTTCTTCCTCTCGGACCCGAACTTCCATTCACGTTCAACAAAAGAAAATCCCCAAAGAAGAGGAATAAGAAGACGAAGAAAAAATAAAAGATCCTTCACTTCTACAAAAGAAACACCCTCCCCCCCAAAAAAAAAAGAAAAAGAGAGACAAAGAGAGAGAAAGGAAGAATAAGATGAATAAAGAACGAAAGAAAAAAAATAAGAGAGAGAAAAAAAAAGAGGGAAAAGTTTCGTCGGGATCAAAGTCCGGGCAATTCCTTCTTGAATAACACTTCCTTTGTGAGGTTCTCGGATCCGCGAAAGCGATGTTGATGGCCCAGGAGAGGAGTCTTGGCCGAGAGGAGGAGGAGGAGGAGGAGGAGGTGGGCGCTTCAAAGACTCGACCTCCTCCTCGAACTATCCGCCGGGCCCGTCTACCTTATCTACTTTCTACCGCGTGGGGCCTTGCCGTTATAGGGCATCCTACACCTTCTCTTTTTCTCTCTCGTCTTCTCTGTTACAGGCACGCTCTATCACAATCTCTCACTCTCTCTCTTTTTTTTTCCTCTCTGTCTCTCTCTTCTTTCTTTTTTCTCCCTCTCTATCTTCTTTTTCTTTGTGTCTCTCTTATTCTCCGCTCACTGTCTCCTTCATTCCGTCTCTTGCCTCTTTATCGTCTAAACGTCTCTGTTTCTCTCTCTCCTTATACTTTCATCTTTCTTTCTTCTTAATATTTGTCCATCTGCCTCTTGCCTATCTATCATTCAATTAGAATGTCTCAAGCACAAAATACCTCGTCTCGACCCTAATTTCTGTCTCAGTTTCTCACTTCATGCACACATACACACATGTATGCCCAGGAACTATGCAGCCATGTCTACAGATGCACGCATTTATCTATTCACTTATGTAAAGCATTTGTAATTATTCTTAATAAAAATAGGCATACAACACAAACAGACATGTGTGCCCTCGCCCCCGCCAAAAATGAATGAAAATGAAAGGAAAGAAAGAGAAGAAACACACACAGACACACTAATACAAACACGCACAGCCTCCATGCCCCTCGCGTGCTCCCCCCCTCCTCCCTCCACCCTACCCACCCTCCCCTGCCCCTGCCCAGACAGCTTGCCCCTCGCGCCTCGTGACCCCTCGCCCCCCCCCCGCCCCCCTTCTTGACGAGACCCTAGCAATACCTCGCCCCCG
The DNA here is from genome assembly GCF_003789085.1 of Penaeus vannamei. Lineage (NCBI taxonomy): Eukaryota > Metazoa > Arthropoda > Malacostraca > Decapoda > Penaeidae > Penaeus > Penaeus vannamei. Next base: position 97,543 of record NW_020872548.1, read on the forward strand.
TCTCGCCTTACACGCTACCGTCATCCACCACTTCAGTAACACGCGGAGCTCCCGACGTAACGCGAGAAGCAACTCTTGGATCGGAGATTAAATCGGAAAAAAAGGTTGCCACATGCTCTCTCTCTCTCTCTCTCCCTCTCAGCCCTTCCCCTTGCGTTTGGACTCTCCCTCTCCCCTCTCTCCCCTCCCTCCGCGACCTGTCATCGCTAAGGTGAGGGTTTTGAAGGGGAGAAAGAGGGAGAAGGGGTGAGAGAGGGAGGCCGGATCTGCCGCTGACAATACGGAAATAAGATCAGGTCCCGCCACGAGACGCCAGCCACCCGACACTCGACAAACACCCCCAGTTGAAAATGACATTCAGAGGCGGGGCAGCAAATTCCTCGAGGTCTTACGGCCTTTTGTCATCAAGTCCTTCTTGAATGTCTCACAAACATCCTCTAATGAAATGGCCAACGTGTCCTCCTCGTGAAGGCCATTTGAGAACGTGTTAAAGGCCGTTCATACTGTAATCATGTTGTAATTATTAGTAATTAAACCTTGCTTAGGGCCCAGTTCGTTAGTGGCTTTCTGCTCCTGCTTGTCTCATCAACAACACTCCCCGAAATCCCAACATAAAGATAATGATTCTACCGTATCATGTCCTAACAAATATCTTGCAGCTCTTCTAATATCTGCCTCTGTCTCTGTCTATCTGTCTGTCTGAGAAAGGGATACATCCTCAGCCACCATCTGCAGAACCCACCCCCTGACAGATCATCTTTCCACTCCTCTCAACACTTGCATCATTACCGCATTTGCCCACAACGAAATAAAAATCAAATTCCTATTTACTCTCCTCTAAGTCAGCACCGTATCAAGTGGCGTGGCAAAAGAAGACTGACGTAGACTAATATTCCTTCTCGAGGCTGCAAACATCGTTAATGATACGAGAAGCGAGTGGGGGTTCCGCAGGGCATTTAACTCGGACCCCCGCTGTTTAAAACCCCTTATGAGTTATATTTGTTTATACTTTTTGCTAATATTTTGAGTTAAATCTTTATTTAATGATACTTTTTGCCCAAATTTTGAGTTAAATCTATTTGTTAATGATACTTTTTGCTAATATCTGAGTCATATTTATTAATACTTTTTAATAATATTCTAAATGATATCTATTTGTTTAATAATACTTCTTAATAATTTGAGTTATATTCATGTTATTGATCCTCTTAAATATCTTGAGATATATCTATGTTAAAAATACTTTTTAATAATATCTTGAGTTATATCTATTCGTTAATAATACTTTTAAATGATACCATAAGTCATGTCTATTTTTTAATGATACGACCAGCGTGTGGGGGGTTCGACAAGGCATTTAACTCCGCTGTTCACTAACTCCTCCTTCTGAGTTACGTCTAAGAACCGGGTGTTGTTCTTCGAGTAGATATATTAGCTGAGTTGGTTCTTAAAGGGCGTGGATTGCCATTTCCGAGCTAGAGAAAGAGGGAGAAAACTTTGTATTTTGTTTTATTTATAGCATTTGTTCTTTTTTTTAATGAATGCATGTGTATGCTCTGAGCTTCGTTTCTTTATATTCTTTGTCTATTGTTCTCTCTCTCTTCTCTCTCTCTCTTCTCTTTTTTTTTTTTTTTTCTTTCACGCCCAATTCTCGTGTGATTCGCTGCATCACGTCAGCCCGCAAACGTTCGTCCTTTTATTCACGGAGGAAAATCGACTGTTTGGACGTATTTCGTTTTCAGATACTTTTTTAAAAATTTTCTTCTCTTGCTTCACCATCTACCTTCGATCTATTATCTGCATCATCACCTTCTTTTCTTCTTATTCTATTTTTATTTCCTTCTTTTTCTACTTCTCTCTTATTATTGTCATCATTATGTTATTATTATCATTATTGTTATTATTATCATTATCTTCTTTCTTCCCCTTCCCCTTTTTCTTCTCCTTTCGTCTTCCACCATCATCATCATCACAAAAACCTTTCCTCCTTTCTTGCCCTTGTTTCACTTCGTCGTTTCTCTCTCGGGTTAACCTCTTTAAACAGCGGATGAGACAAGAAATGCTAAAGACCCTGCTCTCCCCCCTCCCCTCCCCCACTCCCTCCCTCACCCCCCGCTGCACCATATTTCGCAACAAAAAAAATCTAGGAAGTGTATGTTATCACGCCATAAGGCCGTTATATCTAAGCTTCTCCCACTTCATCACTCTCTCTCCCTCTCTCTCTTATTATACGTTTTTTTTTTTTACCTTTACGCTCTATTCCATTTTTTTCGCAACCCTTTCCGGCCGCTTCTCGTTCCTCCGACGTAATTCAGTAAAAATAATGATAAAAATAGATAAATGAAAATAAATTAATAAATAAGCATAGATACCAGCAAGCGCACACACACACACACACACACACACACACACACAGACACACACACCACACCACACACACACACACACACACACCACACACACACACAACACACACAGCAACACATCAAACCGCAAAAGAAAACGAAAAAAAAAAAAAAAAAAAACAGGAGAAAAGTTTAGCTAATCATGAAAAGACGGATAATGAAGCCGCGTCTTCTGCTGCCCAAGAAACCCCATCAGACGGAGAAGAGAAGACTCGCTCCTTCGGTCCTCCTGCGGGATTGAGGAGGAGGAAGGGGGGAGGAGGAGGAGGAGGGAGGGAAGGAGGGAGGAGGGGGGGGGAGGAGGAGGAGGGGGAGGAGGAGGGAGGAGGAGAGGAGGGAGGGAGGGGGAGGAGGGGAGGTGGGAGGAGGGAGGAGGAGGAGGAGGAGGAGGAAGGGGAAGGAGGAGGAGAGGGAGGAGGGAGGGAGAAGGGAAGATGAGGAGGAGGAGGAGAGGAAACAAAAACAAGGAAGAGAAGAGAAGGGGAAGATAGGGAGGACGAGAACGAAGAAGAAGAAAAAGTAGAACATATTTCCTAAAACCAACCAAGAAAAATACAGCTCGTACACGTCCCTCCAACGATATTAAACCTGTAATTTTCCGTTAAGTTAGTCTTAAGGTTAACCTAAGACCTGAAGTTAAGGAGGTGTGGGGGGGGGGGGTTCCTTAGCCAGTTCTTCCCGCCTCCTTTTCCTCCTCATTTCTCTAAATATGAACTTGCTTTTGCGTTTTGTTTTATCTACAGTTTATAAGAGAAAGTCTAATGCTTAGGATATTTGTTCAATATATCCATTTTATTTTATTTCTTGTGTAATAATAATATACAAACTATGAGAAACGAAAAAGTGGTTTATGTAACATTTCACTCGACATAGAAATGAATATTGTATTTCTTTGACACAGTGGAAGAAGGAGAAGAAGAAAAAAGAGGAAAAGAAGAGAAAAGAAGAGGAAAAGAAGAGAAGAGAAGAAAAAGAAATAAAAGAAAGAAAAAAAGGAAAAAAAGAAAGAAAAAGAAAAAAGAAAGAAAGTAAAAAGAAAGGAAGAAATAAGAAAAGAAGAAAAGGAAAGGAAAAAAAGTTATCAAAGATTTTTTTCAGATAAACTGGAAGTACAGAGCACGTGTTCTTAGCGCAATCGTCACCTCGGCAAACGAATGAATTATCCGACAGTTTACGTGTGTCCTTCATTCGTCATATTGCGTTAAAAAGACGTTCTCTTCCTGGAGATAACACACGCCTAGAGTTATGGAATTACGTCATGGGTGGTATGCATTTTTTCTTCGTATGTATTGTAATTCGTTATTTGTATTATCTTCTCCTCTCTGTTCTCTTTTTATCGGTTCTTTCTATGATTGGTTTGTTCTTCCTTTCTTTCTTCTCACCCCCCTCTTTTCTCATTTTTCGTTTTCCTTTTCTCGGTTCGCTTTATTCTCTCCGTCTATCTCTCTATATCACCCATGTCCCTCAGTCTCTCATCACTCAGTCCTCTCTCTCTCTCTTCTCTCTCTCTCTCGTCTCTCTTCTCTCTCTCAATTCTCATCTCTCTCTCTCCTCTCTCTATCTCTCTTCTCTCTCTCGCTCTCCCTCTCCCTCTCCCTCTCCCTCCTCCTCCTCTCCTCTCCTCCCTCTCCCTCCTCTTCTTCCCCTCTCCTCTTCTCTCCTCTCTCCTCTCGTCTCTCTCTCTCTCTCCCTCTAATCTCCCTCTTCCCTCTCCCTCTACCTCTTCTCTCTCGTCACCTCTCTCTCTCTCTCGGCTCTCTCTCTCCCTCTTCTCTCTCTCTCTCCTCTCTCTCTCTCTCTCCTCTCTATCTCTCTCTCCCTTCTCTCTCTCTCCTCTCTCTCTCTTCTCTCCTCCATCTCTCTCTCTTCTCCCTCTCCTCTCTCTCTTCTCTCTCCTGTCCCTCTCTCTCTCTTCTCTCCCTCTCTCTCATCTCTCTCCCATCTCCTCTCTCTCTCCCTCGTCCTCTTCTCTCCCTCTCTCTCTTCTCTCTCCATCTCTCTCTCTTCTCTCCTCTCTCTCCTCTCAACCTCTCTCTCTCGCCTTCCCTCTCTCTCTATCTTCCCCTCTCTCTATCTCTCTCCTCTCTCTTATCTCTCCCTCTCTCTCTCTCTCCTCTCTCTCTCTCTCTCTCTCTCTCTCTCTCTCTCTCTCTCTCTCTCTCTCTCCGTCTCTCTCGTCTCTATCTCTCTCTCTTTCTATCTCTCCTCCTCTATCTCTCCCATCTCTCTATCTTACTCCCTCTCTCTATTTCTCCCTCTCTCTATCTTAACTCCCTCTCTCTATCCTTACTCCCTCTCTCTATCTACTCCCTCTCATCAATCTTACTTCCCTTCTCTCTATATTACTCCCTCTCTCTATCTTACTTAACTTACTCCTCTCTCCATATCTTACTCCTCTCTTATCTTACTCCCTCTCTCTATCTTATCCCCTCTCTCTATCTTATCCCTCTCTCTATCTTACTCCCTCTCTCTATCTACTCACACCCTCTCTCCTATCTTACCTCCACTCCCTCTCC
>NW_020872548.1:153450-154680 GCF_003789085.1 Penaeus vannamei
ATCCTTGCTCTCATCGCTACCATTTCCACCAGAGTCATCCCCATCACCACCATGATCATCACCATCACCGTTTAGTCATCCCAAAATCATCATCATAACCACTATAATCATTCCCGCGATCACCATAATCATCTCCATAACTACCATAGTCTCCTCCGCAGCTCCATAAGCAGCTCACCATAGTCACCAACCAATAACAGAATCACCACCATAGTCACCACCACCAACGGAATCCCCACCATAGTCACCACCACCAACGGAATCACCCCCACCACCACCAGAACGACCCCACCGCCGCGCTCCCCCTCCGCCCCCCGCCCCCCGCAAGCGCCTTCCGCCTCCACCACCGCATCTCAACCCGGACATAGATGAGTCGCTCTGCTCGAGGCATCAGTCACTGTATGGTGTCGGGAGGATGCAAAACGTCTCCTTTATATGCAGTGACGTCCGAATCTCCATCACTGTCACTTATGCTAATGTATGACGCCTTCTTTCTCTTTCATGTGTGTTCAACTGTGGTTGTGTTATGTGTGTCATCTGTGAGTGTGGTGTGTGTGTGTGTGTGTGTGTGTGTTTTGTGTGTTGTAGTGTGCTGTGTGTGTGTGTTTGTGAGTTGTGCGTGTGTGCTGCCTGTGTGTGTGTTAATTTATATATAACCGTTTTTTTACATTTCTTTTTCTTTTTTTATCAATAAGTTAGAAACAGCAAGATCTATTTCTTTTCCGATAACTTTTCTCCCACATTTCGTCGCCCGAAGAAGACACACATAATCACTTATCTCCGTCGCAGCTGCTCTCCGCGCCGCTGCCCGACGCGGCCCTTCATCGTCTTGTACTAATGATGGCCCCTGCAAGGAGGCGTCGCCGCACTTTTTTCAGGAGGCGACGCGTGTGTCCGGTTTCGCTTTGCCATTTTTTCAAACTACGCATATATATATATATATATTATATTATATATATATATTTAGTATGTATGTCCATTATATATATATATATATATATATATATATTATATATATATATATATGTATACATATATATATATAGTATATATATAATATATAGTATATATATATATATATATATATAATATATATAGAGAGATTAGATATTATACATATGTATGTATGCATATAGTATATATATATATATATATATATATATATATATATATTAATTATATATATATATATATATATATATAAATATATATATAATATATAATACACAT
>NW_020872548.1:181687-184187 GCF_003789085.1 Penaeus vannamei
ATATTCCGTGTTACAGCATACCGATATAAGCCATTGTATCAGCTGACTGTACTTTAGCAATGATCAAAGAATTCTGAAATCAAACGAAAAAATGTAAATAAAAAACTTCGTCTAGAACGATTGCTAGATAGGATACAAGAAAGAAAATGAAAATTCAGATGAAAGTCGTTTGTAGAAAGCAAGTACGATATCCTAAATAACTTTAAAAAGAATATCACGAAATAACAAATTTATAATCTGCAAACATTTATTATGTTGGACGATTCCCAGCACCGCCGACATGTTTGACAGATTTACACGGTCTACATAAATATTTAACGATCGTCTTCACTTAAAAAAATAAAGAAATTAATCCAGTCACACTTTACAATTTCAAAAGTTTTGATTACATATATATCTTTGCAAATATGAAAATAAAATACCGCATTTTTTTTACTGCAAATATTGAACGCTTGTCGATGTACACGTGTCCCGGGATGTTATATCGAGTGGTAAGTTTCAGGCAGACAGGTTTTGATGCCCGAGAGATTACCAAATATCATCTCTCAATTTCGAGTGATTGTGACAAGCGGTGGGATGAGTTATTGACGTGCTGGCAGCCATCACTCAGATTGATTTTTATAGATCTTGTTTAGCGCTCTCTCTCTCTCGCTCTTTTGTTTATCTTCTTGTTTTATTTACTTGTTATTCTGGTCAGGTGTCGTGTCATGATGTCGCTTGTCTGCAAATATTCGTTTTCTGTGTTTTTTTCTGTTCTTTTTTTATCTTTTATTTCTTTATTTTCTTTACATTAAGTGCCTTTGATTCAAATACCATAGCAAATGCTTTATCATGCTTAGTAAATGTTTTTTTTTTTCCAAGTATGCTTAACCAACTCTTCTGTCTTGCTTGAAGGACCATGGAAAAAGCACACACGAAATCCCAGACACATAATAAATTAATAAGAATCAGTTAAGTCATTAAGTTAAAAACAGAGCGGTCGTCTTTCATCTTCTTTTTTTTTTGTTTTTGTTACTTTTTTATCCTTTTCTTTTTACGCGACTGACAACAGAGGGCGCCGCAGTGAACGGTCAAGTGAGTAAGAAATCGTGTTGGGGGAAGGACCGCCTGTTAATCTGCATCATCGCATTATCCGGTGTCTCGCGTGCCGCCGCTCACTCGCTTCTGCTTGAGTTCGTGTGAAACGGGTGTGAATTTATCGTATGGGAAAGTTGCCAATTAATGTTTTGTTGCTGTTTTGTTTTTTCATTACTAAGCCATCTGTCCATTGGTAGATACGTGTTCTGTGGTTTGATCAGGAAAATACTTAGACTAAAGAAAAGGTTTAAGGGAAAATCGGCTTTAGTTCTTATAAAAAAAAGAAGAAAAAAAGAGAATGATGAATGAGTGAAAGAAAGAAAGAAAGAAAGAAAGAAAGAAAGAAAGAAAAAAAGAAAGAGAGAGAGAGTATCTAAACTCTTAGTCTTTTTTCTTATCAATATAGTCACAAAAAAAGAAAAGAAACGAGGACAGTTAAACTCTCGAAGCCTTTTTTCCTATCAATATAGTTAAAGAAAATGGAACAACGAGAACAGTTAAAATCTCACAGCCCTTTTCCTTATCAGTTTACCCAAATTGAACAGTTCACGCCAGACAGGCCTACACAACGCCCCCCGAAGCGTAAAACATCCCCGTCTCGCGTTAACAAGTTAGCCAACAACAAACATTTGTGCCGTAAAGAATCGTTACGGCCCCTAAATTACTTAACCGGCTCGGCCTCGACACCTAGAAATAACATCAAAGAATTTCACGAACTAACACCAGGGAGCAAGAGCCTCCGCAGATGGGCAATAGATCTTAGCAGGTGACGTTGCCCGAAGAGAAAGTACCGTAAAAAAAATGTATATATTTGTCTATTTCTTGACAGTTTGGTAATTCTACGGGAGAGAGAGGCATGTCGAGACGGGTGACGTGTAAATGGATATGTAGGAAGAGAGATCGTGTTCATGCTGGTGACGTGATAACGAATTGATAACACTTAATCGCTGTTTTAAAATGTCGTTTAAATGTGAAAAATGACCAGAAAAAAAACGAAAGCCAGTGAAAATATCTTAATGAATAACATGTTTCAATCTGTATGTAATAGGCACACAAAAAAAAAAAAAAAAAAAAAAAAAAAAAAAAAAAAAAAAACGAATTCAAAATGCTAATTCCTTTTTTCTCTTCATTCCAGGTGAGTGCCTTTTATGCCCTACTTCGGGATAAGAGAGTAGCGATTAAGGTAATAACTTCATCCTATTGGTCACTACGAGGAAAGAGCTTAAATCGTCTTAATACCAGTTGGAATGTGACGGAAAAAAACAAGTTCGATAGAAAATGAACTTAGACGGGAAGGGTAGGTGTTGTTGGAGTAGTTGTAGTTGTGGCTGGAGTGGTTGTTGTCTTTTGAACAGCCATGTTGATTTAGAAGATAATGGCAGACAAGAAAAGGAAAAACGATAAAGAAACGAGACATTTTAAA
>NW_020872548.1:186687-191687 GCF_003789085.1 Penaeus vannamei
GTCGCCTTCGCAACGTTTGGCGTCCGAATGTCTGCAAAGGGAACGGCCAACAAGACCTCAGTCGTATGGATTAAATAAAGGATATGAAGAAGGTTTTAAAACACATCAGGATACATGCAAATTTTACTATATATAATTTACACTTAGTCAAAGATCACTTTAATTATTTAGAAACGTGTATGTACATACATACTTGTATATATATCCATGTATATTTTAAATGTACGTGTGTTGAGAACGCACAAATTGCAGTTAAACATAAAGATAAAGCACGGATACTCTTATCTTCATACATGTTAATGCGAGAGCAGACCCAGAACGTTTAAGTAGTAACGGAAACACAATTTTAAGCGACGTAAACAAATGAGAAGAACAGACGCCCCTTCCTCCTTTCTCCCTCCCCCCCTTCCTCTCACCCCCTTCTGCCCTTCCCCCCCCTTCTCTCCGACTTGGTGGGGTCACGTGTCAGTCGGGAACATTTAGTTCTCTCTTTCTAAGGTAATATTACTTGTAACTGAGTCTGTCGGTCCTTATTATCTCGACCGGGGAAGGGAGGGGAGGTGGGGAGACGAAAGGGGGAAGAGGAGAGAGTGATAATAGTAGAAGGAGGAGAGAAAGAGAGATAAGGGAGGACAGGGGGTAAAAGGTAAGGGAATTGGCAGGGAGAGGGAGAGAACAAGGGAAAGTAGGAAGGTTGCAGAAAGGGAGACGGGAAATATATGGAGAAGGGTGAGACGAAGAAGGGAAGGGTGTAAGGGTAGTGAAGGATAAGGAAGAAAGGGAAGGATTAGAGGAAGGGGTAAGGGGAAGGGAGAGAGGGACGAGGGAAAAGGGGTAGAGTGAAGAAGGGGGGACGGGAAATATAAGAAGGGTGAGACGAAAAGGGGCAGAAAAGAGTAAGGAAGAAAGAGAAGGGAAGGGAGAAAGGAAGAAGGGGTAAGGGGAAGGGAGAGAGGGACAGGGGGAAAGGGGTCAAGGAGAGGGGGGAGGGTAGTAAGGAGGTTAGGCTAACTGATTCTGCAGGCACTTTCCGAATTAATTCACGGGTTGCAAGCGCTTGTTTTGCCTACTTGACTTAGTTTTTTAAGTTGATTTCTATTGCCTTTTGTTGAGGGGACGAGACGAGAAATTATCTTTTAGTTTTCAAAATTTTGCAGATCTTGTTTGAGTGCCCTGTCTTTTGATATCCTATAGGTCTTTCGTGTGTTAAAAAAGCCTTGTGTATTATTGGATTATTATTCAGTAATGTGTTCATCAATGCTCATTTCGTTCTCAGATTTAAGTATTTTGTTAAAACATCATCGTCCATAATTCCTTTTCATTCACAAACTGTTTTACATTTCGTTGTCTTATTTTTACTTCTTTTCATTACATTTTTAAAAACTTGTTCCTTTTCCTTACCTTTTCTATTAATGTCTTTTTCTTTTATTTCCTTACCCTTCTCACCATTTTCTTATTTCTTCCCATTCCCTTTTTCCTATGTATTACTCTCCTCATTCGCACTCTCTTCAAATCTTTTTCTTTTTCCTCTTTCTCTCTCCAGTGTTAGCTATGCAGGAACGTTATTCCTCGAACAGGATGCGCAGTTGTTACAGTTACTAAGATTTACTACGTTCTTCTTGATTAACTAAATGTCTTCCTATTTTCTTTAACTGATTTTGACTGCTGACTTGATGGTGGCTGAAAGGGACGTCGATTTAACACATGATTTTTGTCACTTTTTTCTTTCACGTGTCTAGTGCCTTTGTTATTTTATATATATATATATATTATATATATATATATATATATATATATATATAATTATATATATATATATATATATATATATATATATATATATATATATATATATGTGTGGTGTGTGTGTGTGTGTGTGTGTGTGTGTGTGTGTGTGTGTGTGTGTGTGTGTGTGTGTGTGTGTGTGTGTGTGGTGTGGTGTGTGTGTGTGTGTGGTGCGTGTGTGTGTGTGCGTGTGTGTGCGCTATACATATATACATATGAATGCATACGTACGTCCATACATACATATAAACATACATACATATATGCATACATACATATACACACGTATAGACATGCTGAAAGTGTATCGGAAGAAGACACGAAAAAATACCATTTTATAGTAAAGGTAGGGTACGAGGCGGGGGGGGGGGGGGTGGCGTGACTTGCCCATATTTAACGGGTCAGATTCCGCGAGTGACGTAACGTGAGCTGTAACACTATCTGTTCGAAACTCACTCACTATTACCGTGTTGTAACGTGAAAAGATGGAAAATATTCGTCTTTTCTCCCGACAATAGCGCCGCACGTGTGACTGGAAGGTTTATTGTTCCCATTGGTTACACTCTAATATCTTCTATTATGATTCTTCTTATTTTTACCACCATCTTTATTTTTCTACTGTAATCATTATCTCATTATCACATTATTACTCCTTATCATCATCCGTATGATTGTTATTAATAATGTCGAGATATTCACTGCTATTGTTATTCTTCAGTTTAATCTTATTATCACTACCACCAGCATTATATTTATCAATATCAGTATAACTATCACTTTTCCTAACATCCTCATTACTATTATCAGAATAACAAATTCCACATTCATTATTGTCATCATCATTAAGACTGAGACCATAACTGTCAACACAACGCTAGCTTTGAGAATCTTCTTAAAGATATAAAGTTAAACATTATATACAGCTTTAAAGTTTTCATTAAGTATATTTTACTAAAAGAATGACAAGCATTTGCATGTGTTTGGGAACGTTTTGTTGTTTGCAAAGAATTTCAAAATACTTCGTGCGATTGTAAAGAGCAAAAGAAAATAATAAAATTTCAGTTCACACTCAGTTGGAGAAATTTATTTGTGTTTAAAGAAGCTAGTTAGAATTATTACTTTTCTTGCCTTATCTGCCCCCGGTTTAGAAGCATTTGCATCACGTAAAAATCGAGAGTTCATGGTCTTCTATCTTTTATCACGGTCTCTGTGTGTGTCCACGTTTTTCCCTTGCATTCGAGAGAGCGTGGGAATCCTCTCTCATGCTGTTATTCGTTTTTTTTCTTTCTTTTTTCGAATTCAATCGAAAACCGAAGACTGCATCATAAATGTATTAACTTTCCGGGAACGTGTATCATTTATTTATATATGTATTTTTTTATCCATCTATTTATTTTCTATTACTATCTTTTAGAGCCATTGATTACACGACTTTTTCTCTCGTTCTCTCTAAGGATAGAATACACACGGATGGAAACTATAGAGTGACGTAATTGCATCTCTATCTGCATTACATTGATGACCAGAGATGCAGAAAACTTAAAATATGTTAGTAAAAGGACATAACTGTTAAAGACAAGAAAAAGGAGAGGAAAATATGAGGACTCGACACGAATGTCACTTCGGTATAGGAGCAGCATGACACCTTGGACTCATTAGTCGCCCTTGTGACAACCGGGGAGTCACGCTGCCGTTCGTCTATAGAAAACCATGTGCAGCAGAATAGAGTACGTTGTTGAAATTGGTCTAAAAAGTAAAAAAAAAAAAAAAAAAAAAAAAAAAAGTCAATACCATTAACACTTATAAACTGTTAACAGGTTAAAATCTAATGTATTGGATCCTCGTTTAGGTATATAGGCTAAGTGATTTGCGATTTTGATTTAAATTTTGTGATTTGGAGCATTTTCCCTTCTTGATTCTGAAGCTGAGCACTCACCAAGAGAGTACGAATAAACAATCAGGATAAATATTTTAAGATTGCAACGGCGGCGTGAAGAAAGGGAATTCGAGCTCCATCTTATGTACTCGTCCTTCCCCTTTGCCAAAATATTCTTCTGTTGGTAAACATTAGCACTGAGCAACTCGAACAACAAAGCTGTGTGTGGCGTCCTCAGGCCATTGCCTCCTGGTCGCCTCGGCACCGCCCTGGCTCGTACTGCTGGCGATAAGATGGCAACGGTTACATCGCAAAGATAAGCGAAGTCATAAATATTTAGCAGGTTGTTGCCTCCTGGTGCGTGTAGAGGGAGGGGACAGGGGTGGGGGTGGGAGGTATATTCTAAAATACAATATTTTCCCGCATTTAACCAGAGAGGAATTTTCCACACATGTTAGGCTAATTATGGTTCCAGGGTGCGGGTTCGTATCTCGGGATTTGGAAACAGAATTTCAACAAAATCAGACAAGGACGGAACTTCCATTTATAATTTCGGAATCTTGATCAAAGCGCCTAAATGAGCTCGGGTTTAATCTATTCTCTCAAAAATTGTCGCCGCTGCACAACAGATACCAAAAAAAGGGACATAAAAATCATCAAAACCCATTATTTTTTTTAATGAATACTACTAATAAACCATATTTATATATCATTATTTCTTTTAACAAACTACACAAAAGACTGCTCTTGTTCCCCACACCCGAAAAGTTACACGCGGAATGAAAAACAAAATCAAGCCCAAAGACCCCGCACTCACGAATGATGCTCGGCAGTCGGATGCCGTTTGCGGGCGATAACTCACAGCTGGATGATTGGAGATTTTAATTTCGAGCTTATGAAAAAGGATATTATCGCGATGATTAGGAAATTATACATGAAAGTACGCACATGTGGACCGCAAACTCTATTAGCAGGACGGTGGAGGGAAATAAAGGATTTTCGTCTGACTGCAGCACGCGGAAGAGAGGGGGAGAAGAGAGGAGAAATAGACAGAGAAAGAGAAAGTAAGAGATAGAGAAATGATGGGAAGGAAAGGAGGAGAGAGAGAGGGCGGGAGGGAGAGGAGAGGGTTAGAAAGATATGAGAGGAAAGAGGGCGAGAGGGAGGGAGAGGAGGAGGAAGGGAGAGAGAGAGAGAGAGAGAGAGAGAGAGAGAGAGAGAGAGAGAGAGAGAGAGAGAGAGAGAGAGAGAGAGAGAGAGAGAGAGAGAGAGAGAGAGAGAGAGAGAGAGAGAGAGAGAGAGAGAGAGAGAGAGAGACGCGTAGACACACAAAATAAAG
>NW_020872548.1:199187-204187 GCF_003789085.1 Penaeus vannamei
GCAGATATAAAGAGAAAGAAAGAAAGAAAACAATCATGGAATTAAAAGTTCTGAAAAGAGGGATTTCCATTGACTAACGGGCGGTGTTTTTGATGGGCGTCTCCTCGGTCCACTTGCGCCGGATAAGTTGACTCGGGAAGTTGAATAAGCATGAGAGGGAATTGAGGAGAGAGAGAGAGAGAGAGAGGAGAGAGAGAAGAGAGAGAGAGGAGAGAGAGAGAGAGAGAGAGAGAAGAGAGAGAGAGAGAGAGAGAGAGAGAGAGAGAGAGAGAGAGAGAGAGAGAGAGAGAGAGAGAGGAGAGGGAGAGGGAGAGGGAGAGGGAGAGGGAGAGGGAGAGAGAGAGAGAGAGAGAGAGAGAGAGAGAGAGAGAGAGAGAGAGAGGGAGAGGGAGAGAGAGAGAGAGGAGAGAGAAAGAGAGAGAGAGAGGAGGAGAAAGAGAGAGAGAGAGAGAGAGAGAGAGGGAGAGAGGAGAGAAGAGAGAGAGAGAGAGAGAGAGAGAGAGAGAGAGAGAGAGAGAGAGAGAGAGAGAGAGAGGAGAGAGAGAGAGGAGAGAGAGAGAAGAAGAGAAGAGAAGAGAGAGAGAGAGAGAGAGAGAGAGAGAGAGAGAGAGAGAGAGAGAGAGAGAGAGAGAGAAGAGAGAAGAGAGAGGAGAGAGAGAGGAGGGGGGGAGAGAGAGAAAGGAGATAAGTTAGGAGAAAATAAAAGGATGAAAGGAGGAAAAAATAGAGAGAGCCATGTGTAGGAGGAATGAAAGGATACGGAGAAAAACAAATAACGTAAGAGGGAGATGCATGAAGAATGTGGAAATAGGAAAAAATGTAGTAGGAAAATAATCTTTAAAAAGAATAGTGGAAGGACTGTTAGATGAAATGAATCTAAATCAAACGAAAACACAAAAGCACATTCATAAAGAGAAGGCCCTTGAAATTATGTCGGCAAGCAAAAAAAAAAAAAAAAAAAAAAAAAAAAAAAAAAAAAAAAAAAAAAAAAGAGAAAGAGAGAGAGAGAGAGAGAGAGAGAGAGAGAGGAGAGAGAGAGAGAGAGAGAGAGAGAGAGAGAGAGAGAGAGAGAGAGAGAGAGAGAGAGAGAGAGAGAAAAGTAGAATGAAAGGTTTATGGCGAAAACGGAGAAACTTGCCTGCAACTGCTGAATTCAAACACTGCATGTCTGTTGACGGTAATCCAAATAAATATCCAGAGACTCTACGGTTACCTGTTTATCCGACGTGTTGATCCTCCAGCTCTTTCCCAACACTTCGATGAACTTAAGATCATTTACTGCCCTGTTTGGACACAAAATAACACGAGCGATCTAGGATTGATATGCGGCGCGGAGCGTGTGTGTGGTCTCTTACTTCTTCTCGAATTTATACAACCAATCATTATTAAGCTCTGAAACCCCCAAGTGCCGTCTAGATTCCTCGGTTGAGTTACGACGTCAATGTAGTTATCACAAATCATTTCGCTTCGGTGGTCCCCTGTCAATCTATATATTTGTGTGCTGTGTGATTTCGCGTAACTATAGCCTTGTACGGATGATTTTACAGGGTGTAATGTACCCGGTTTTGATTACTTGTTAGAGTTAAAGAAAAAAATCCTGTAAATTCGTACCTTGTTTATAATTTTTTGGGGGTGTTTGGGTACGATTTTGTTTGCTTGTTTGTGAGTGTGTGAGAGTGAGTCCGTTTGTATTGTGAGGAAGGAGTGACCGCTCGATAGTGTGGAGGGTGCTTGTCTCAGAGTATTTGCCCTGAAGGGGAAAGTTGCTAAAAATAAAACTGGATAAACCTCTTTCTCTATCATTTTTTTCTTCCCTGACGCTCTGAAGGAATTTCTTAGACCACGCTTCATTTTCTTTCGTACTGATTCCCCGTGTGGTTTATCTCTGGTTGAATGTGACAAGTATTTAAATGCCGTTGATTGGGTACTGCATCCTCGATACGCTAACACCACACAGTTGATAAAGCATACCATGTATCTAAACACCATTTTCACATACCCTCACACATCCAAACAAAACCCACACACACACACACACACACACACACACACACACACACACACACACACACACACACACACACACACACACACACACACACACACACACACACACACACACACACACACACACACCGTAACCCATTTTGTAACCACAGCCTAACTCGCAAGTGGCAGCACGTGTGGCAGGCATCCATCAGTCAACAAGACGAGTTCTCCCGTCGTCAGCATCTTAAAAAAAGTTACATTAATCCCGCCCACGCCATCTTCTGACATATCTTATTTCTTAAATAAAAACAGAACAAGGCACAGTATGTACGCGTTGAGAAGAGTACGAGAGAACTGTAAGTAGAAAAAAGTGAATTAGAGGAATAATACACTTTTGTGCTTTAATACACACATGCATAGGCTTTTACTCATGGAAACTGTGAAGGAAAGACGTAAGGGAATTGCGAGATTCATACTGTCAACTTCACTGTGAAAAAAGGCACAGAAGAAGCAAAAAAAAAAAAAAAAAAAAAAAAAAGGAAAAACAAACCTATACGTTCTACGACTTGTTCTACGTTCTTGTAGCAAATAAATTTCTATTTAACATGGTCAGATTAAATTATTTATGTGACAGTAAAATTAAGATTGCCCTATACGTCTCGAAATCTTGGTTGGGGACGACAAGTGCAATTGCGTTTATAACAACTTTGGTGCGCTGATTGTCAAGCACTGGGAAAAATTTACACAAGATGTTGAACATGCCTGAAACGTGTACTAAAGATAAATTTATACGAACACAGGTCTCGCAAACAGCAAGATTATCTTTATGCCTCATGATAAGAACGCAGATCAAATGGAATTGTAAGACATGCATATAAAGGAATTCAGTTTATAAAGGAGGCCTAGTTAGGGCACGTTAACCTGGAGAGTTCTCCTTCAAGGGAAAAGCTAAACAGGGTCATAAGACATTTATTATTAAGAGGTTTTCAGTCTGGCAAATATAGTGGTGTGAGAGTCATGTAAGATGCAAATGAGAGGAAATCACAGATGGCAAGAGAATGCAGACAGCGCCTCCGTTGCAGAGGCACCACGTGATCTGTTGCGTCACTCATCTCGCCAGGGTATGAGCCTCGTTTGCCAAAATTCGTAAACCGAAATTAAAGGGTCTTTTGTCTCGATTTTGTGCAAATTACCCTTCGCTCGTTCCTACACTGCTTGGAACTCGTTTGGCTACCGCGCCGAAGAATGCATAAAAAATGAATAAAATTATATAGCAGATTTAACATTCAGAAGTGCAGAACGCCCCACAAAGAGCGGTCTGCATGACTGTCTAATAGACACCGCTAACCCGCAATTGCCTTATCATTAGAGAGTTTTTTCGCAGCGCAAGTTGCGCCTCGTGCTGCGTCATTCACCGTCCCTGCCCTGGACGCGCTCAGGGTTCATGTGGTCTTATCCAGTAGGATGAGAAAAGCATCTGCCATATATCATATATATATATATATATATATATATATATATATATATATATATATATATATATATATATATATTATATATATGTGTGTGTGTGTGTGTGTGTGTGTGTGTGTGTGTGTGTGTGTTGTGTGTGTGTGTGTGTGTGTGTGTGATGTGTGTGTGTATGTGTGTGTGTGTGTATGTATTTATGTACGTGTGTGTGTGTGTGTACATGTACACGTGCGTGTGTGTATGTGTGTGTGTGTACATGTGTGTATGTACACATATTTATGGATGTTTGCAAGTCGTGCGCGTATTGTATCAAGATGTATATATATTTACCCCTTTTATTTCCACCTCGTTTTGCGGCCGAGAACTCCACTGCGAGGTCCGCACGTGCTCGCGGAGACGCACTGTAGCTTTACCCCAAAATAAAACAAACTAGATTCTTATCGCCCCTTTTCTTCTCCCACATCTTTCTTCCATTTCTCTGTCTCAACACTTCTCCATTCAAAACAGAAATGAACTTAAAGAGAAGGATTTCAAAGACTCGCTAATTCCGAACAATTAACCTAAGAGATGGGAACCGTCGGCCTAAACTAACGGTCAATGAGCGTGCTTCGGAGTGGCTTCCGTGGCTTCTCTTTGTTATTGTTCGAATGAGCTTCATTATACCTAAGAATTGTGATAATAAGAATGGAGATGGAAATGATATAGTGATATTGATTACAGTGACGAAAACGATGATGATGGTGATAATAACTAAAATCGTTATTGTTGTAATTATGTAAGAGTTCGCAGATTAATTATTTTCTTGTTTATTATTCGAATTGCATTTCCTTTTTTTCTGAAACTATATCATCATAACTTCTAAAAATGTAAAATGCAATATAAACATTCAACATCACTTTCAATTCTGCGAGCAAATGAATATTGCAAGAAAGCCTACATGACACTTTTGAAAATTTTCCGCATTTGCCAGCGTACCGTCATGCAACGCTATTTTCCCGGAGGATATTAAACATCAAATATAGCAAAACAAAGAAACAAAAAACAGTGACAACATGAAATTCTTTTGTTTGCCAGTCCTGTTTCTCTCTCTCTCTCTCTTTATTTTTTTTCTTTCTTTTTTTCCCTGAGTAAGCCAGCTCAGCGCGTTAGGACCTTCATAAATTTTATTACATACTTAAAATCAAGAACACTTGGCTTTTCTTCGTTAAAGTAAGTGCCTTTCCCCTTATTCTCTCCTCTACCTCCTTTAATAACAACTTTTATCTTACTTTTGTGCTATTATCATTCTCATCATCGTCAAAATCAAGCATATTTGGCCATTCTTTCCCCCTTTTACTTTGGACTTATTTATTCAATTACTTTCACTTCTAATCATTATCATTATCATAATCATCATTATCTTTATGATTATTATTATTGCTATTATCGCTATTATCAACATCATTATCTTCATCATTATTATTATTATTATTATCATTATCATGAATGTTGTTGTAAGTGTTTTTTTGTTATTATGATTATCATTGCTATTATCATTATCA
>NW_020872548.1:209187-214187 GCF_003789085.1 Penaeus vannamei
ATTCATATATGTAAACATATGTATACACAGTTGCGTCCGAAATTATTTTTACTAATTTCTCCATTTTATCATATGTTTTTTTTTACATATGGTAATTTGAAGAAGTGGTATAAGGTTTTAAAAGAAAATCCACAAGAAGTTTCCTTAATAATCAGCAGCAAGTCCTTTATTTGTGATTACGGCCTCTAGACGTCTCTTATATTTCACCACAATGTTACTGCAAGATTCCACTGAGATGTTGACCCACTCCTCTGTGACAAACTTCTCCAAGTCTTTAAGTTTCGTGGAATTCTTTTGCCTTGAGGGATCGTTACATGTTTACTATAGGATCCAGGTTGGGACTCTGTCTTGGCGACTCCAGGACATAAACTACATAACCTACAAGCCACTTCTTGACAGATTTTGTCGTATGCTTCGGATTGTTCTCCTGTTGGAAGTCCAATGGCTGGCCACCACTAAGTACTTTAGCTGACTGATTGGCATATCAAACGAGAATCTTGATATAATCGTTCTGTTTCATGATTCCTTCAACCATGGCAAGGTATCTTTGACCATTTGCAGGGAAACAATCTTAAGGCTTTATACGTCCACCCACTTGTTGAATGCATCGTCCTTTTTCGTCAAACAGGCTACATGTCTGTTCCCCCAAAAGTTCCATCTTACTTTCGCTCGACCAAAGAACTGATGATCAAAAACGCGCTTTATCCAAGTGTACTTTGGCAAAGGCTAGACGAGCTTTCAAGTGCCTGGGATGGAGTAGTGGAGTCTTCCCTGGCCTGCGTCCCCTAAGACCATGCTTATGTAATATTCTTGCAATGTCTGTTTTGAAATTTGTATAT
This sequence comes from Penaeus vannamei, assembly GCF_003789085.1. Taxonomy (NCBI): domain Eukaryota; kingdom Metazoa; phylum Arthropoda; class Malacostraca; order Decapoda; family Penaeidae; genus Penaeus; species Penaeus vannamei. The sequence goes on from NW_020872548.1 coordinate 210,027, forward strand.
CAGAGTTGTTCTGCAGGATTGCCTCAGTTGTGGTTCTTGGGTCACTGTCAGCCTCTCGAACCAATTTTCTAATGAATCTGGGCGAAACCTTTGGCTTTCTACCGAATCCGCTACGGGCCTTCACATTGGAATTTCTTAGATTTGTTTGTTATCTTCTAAATGGTAGATACAGGAACCACAATTGCTTGGATATGACTTTGTAGCCCATGCCATTTGTGTGATAGTTCACAATACATATCAAAAGGTCTTCACTGAGCTCTTTCTTCTTGCCCGTGTTGACTGTTCTGTGGCTGAGAGTGAACTGACGAAGTTTCAACCAACTCCGATAAGTGTAGCCTTCTAAGAACTTTCTAGAGAGAGCTGTGCTATTCTATGCAAATACTGTTAAAGAGAAAATGAGTACTAAAAAGTGTAAATATTTGTAATGTCAATGAAAAGTAGTTAAATAGTTTTCCAGTTCAAGGATATGAATAATTTTTGTCGTGGTAAATATAAAATTAACAACATTACTCCTGTCATGATAATGAAATGATGCCAAAATACTAGATTGATCCATTACAACTGATGTTCATTTATGGCATTCGAAATTTTCCCATCCAACACTTGGTGTCTAAGATAATTAAGAAAATTTGAATAAGGATATGAATAATTTTGGGTTCAACTGTATCTATATATTCATATATATATTATATATAATATATATATATATATATATATATATATATATATATATATATATTATCACACACACCCAGACACCCACATACATACATATACATATATACATACATACATAGTATATATATATATGTATATATGTATACAGGTATATATATATATATATATATATATATATATATATATATATATATATATATATATATATATATATATATATATATATATATATATATATATATATATATATATATATACACACACACACACACACACACACACACAAGCATATAACTGCTTGCATATACACCCACTTTCCGCGCCGAGACGGAGCGGCCGCTCAAAGGTGCGGTTCTTCCCCGGGCGAAGTGTCCGCCGCAGGAACAATCACCGCCTCAGATTGACTTCAAGTCCCCTGTGATTTATCTTCCGCGCGCCGAAATGATCGCCCGCTACTCTATTATTTTCCTCTCCTTTTTTGTCGGTCGGTTATGCTTCGGGTTCCTGAGACTGATTGCTGATGGAATGCTCGTGAGAAATATTCTGGAAAAAAGAAAAACCTTCATTTGAAAAAAGGAAGAAAATGGCAGACAATAGTTGAAGAAAAAACATCGATACAAAAGAGGGAATAAACAAAAGTGAAGAAATACCTACTCACGTCTCCCTCTCCGCCGCACGTGTCTCCAGGATCCCCCAGCCATCTCCTCCTCGAAGCCTCCTTTTCACATCCTCTCCCACCTCACCCTTTTATACCAATCCTCCCAGCACCCTATTCACGCCTCCCGAGCGCCCACTCTCATCACCCGTTTTCCATCTCGTACCGTAAGAGCGCCCGTAACAAATGCAGAACCCCTTTCTCCTCCTCCGAGTCCACGAATCGCACATGAGTCTTGAAGCAAGCATTTGAAGGTGAGTCACCGCGAGAGAAGCTGTATCGGCGCCGTAACCGAGCTGAATCAGAGCCTCTCAGAGCCTCTCTCTCCGGCAAGAGAGTCGGTTGGTTACCCGAGCTGTGCTGTAACCTCGGTCGGTCCCCTCCGCCCGGCGTAAACATCGATAAATTCGCAGATCCTTAGAGAGGGAGAGAAAATTAATGAGGAAAGGGGTGGAATGCGAAAGGGGAAGAGGTGAGAGAGAGAGAGAGAGAGAGAGAGAGAGAGAGAGAGAGAGAGAGAGAGAGAGAGAGAGAGAGAGAGAGAGAGAGAGAGAGAGAGAGAGAGAGAGAGAGAGCAGTTTCATAGATGGACAGAAGAACCGGAATAACAAGAATCTACATAAAGGACAAAACGCAACACTAACGATAATAAAAAAATAAGAACGCTTTATCATGCAACTCTTCTTCGCCATACCTTCATCTCACTCTCCCTCTATGCCTTCCTTCCTTCTCCCTTTCTGTGTATGCTCCTTATATATTCATAAAGACACGCATAAACACAGCATTTCTCTCTTTCCATAATCACATATGTATTTATCTCCAGAAACAGTGAAGATGGACATGGGAAAATAATTTTTGTAGGGAGAAAAATATTATATCTCGGCATGTCGGTCCCGCCCCCCTCTGACCACACGAGTCGAACTGCCCTATCCCTTACCCATGATTATCCTTAATATATGCCCATTTGAAAACACTTTCACTCGACCTTCCCTAATAATTTCAAGTCCAAAGTCAAGGTTTTCATGAATGATGTACAGTCTTTTTGGGGGGGGGGATGGGGGGGGGGGGAGGCGATGAGACAAACAGTAAAGATGGAATGAGAAAATTTCAATGCGTATTTTTGTTAACTTCAAAGAATTCGGCTCGCATAAGTTGAAGATGCAGGTGGAGAGCAGATGAGGAAATGTGTGGCACTACGCCTCAGGCACGTGAGAAAGGGGGTGAGAGAAAGGGAGGGAGAGCGAGCGAGCGAGAGGGAGGGAAGGAGGGGAGGGAGGGGAGAGAACGAGAGAAAAACCCAGGAGATAGGCGGATAGTAGACTGAAAGAGAGAGAGAGAGAGAGAGAGAGAAGAGAGAGAGAGAGAGAGAGAGAGAGAGAGAGAGAGAGAGAGGAGAGAGAGAAGAGAGAGAGAGAGATGGAGATTCATACCACAAGACGCACACTTTTGTCTCACGAGTGTAGGCAACCCGTGGGAATTTGTCGACACTTTAAAATCTCTTTTGAGGATCCGAGAAGAAAATTCATCGCAGCAAATGGATTTTACGAATAATCCTCGGAAATACATTTGTGTGTATGTGTTGTTGTGCGAATGTTGCATGTGTGAAGGCGTGCATGTGAATGCACTCATACTACTGTACAAATTACAATATATATATATATATATATATATATATATATTATATATATTTTTTTTTTTTTTTTTTGAAATAATGGGTAGATGTAGCTGAAGATATTAAATAGCAGTTTGATTTATTTGCTTTCTTTTCTTTTCACTAAATGCAAATTAACATGGCTGGGTCGACCATTAAAATCACCATTTAAGGTCAAAACGAGGTAATTGAATGTGAAACTGACACGCTCGCTCAGGTCAGAGGGTAGAGAACAGGGAAAAAAGTAGACAAAAGGGAAGAAAAACAAGGAAAGGAAGAAAGGAAATGAAGTTGAAGAAAAAAGGGAGGAAAAAGTGACGAAAGACAAGGAATCTGAAGACGAAAAGTAAATAAGTAGAAGGAAAATTGAAAGACACAAGGAAGAAAATATCCAGAGACAAAAGAGAGAAAAAGAGAAGAGGAATAGAGAAAATAAGACCCATATATGAAATGAAATGCTAACGAAAGAGAGAAAAAAGAGAAAAAACAGACACTAAGGTAGTTCTATGTTCCTTGCCATACACCTACACACACCTCTACGGACCAGCACAGGTGTGAGGGAGCGGAGGATCACGTCATTTCACTTCGCAAAAGCGCATCCCACACTCGGCCTAAAGAGGTGTATATATGCATCGCTGAGACCCCTTATAAGGACCGAGGGCCTTTCTTCATTGTAATATTTGACTCACCTGTGACTCACTGGATCATTCAATCAGCTTTTTACGTAACGCGAGAAAGTGTCGATTTTGGTGTTATTACCTTTTTTTTAAATCATTATTCAGATTGTCTTCTATTCGTGTGCTTCTAAGATCACAGTTGAGTTTGAATCGTAAGCCGGATGCAAAAAATTAAAAAGGCAAGAGGTTTGATTACGTAATTTGGAAATAATGATAAGGTGGTGAGCAGCTGGTGGCAGGGTTGGTGCTGAAGCTGTATTTACAACCGCCCAAACGTTGCTCAAAAGCTGTGATTTTCAATAATCAATGCACATATTTTAAATTTTCATTAGTAGGAATGTGAATTTTATGCTATTTTTTTCATCAAATTGTGGTATTTATCGTGATAATTGTGTTATTATGACGATTTGTGAGTACCAAAGTAATGCTAAATATAATCATATTTACCATTATTGCTATTGCTACGATGATATTATTATTACCGTTATCATTATGGACAT
>NW_020872548.1:221687-226687 GCF_003789085.1 Penaeus vannamei
GTGGAAGGAATGATGAGGAGAATCGTGGTGAAGACAGCGAATTGATATATAGATATAAATTGAATGCTTGGAGACGTGTCAGCTTGAGGAGGCAATGATGATGAAAATGATGATAGTGAAGAGGATGATGGTGAGGAGATGGTGATAGTGGAAGGAATGATGAGGAGAATGATGCAAATGGTGGCGGAGACAACGAATTGATATATAGATATAAATTGAATGCTTGGAGACGTGTCAGACTGAGGATGCAATGATGATGAAAATGATGATAGTGGAGAGGATGATGGTGAGGAGAATGGTGATTATGGAAGGGATGATGATGAAAATGGTGATAGAGACAACGAATTGATATGTAGATATAAATTGAATGCTTGGAAACGTGTTAACTCGAGGATGTAATGATGATCAAAATGATGATAGTGAGGAAAATGGTGACTGTGGAAAGAATGGTAGTGAGAAAACTTATGAAAATGGTGAGAAAAAAGACAACGAAAGGATATAAAGCTAATAATGTGGTGGATGACGAGAATACTATTATATGATTTGTACTTTAAAACAGACTGATGTCATGGTAATTAATCATAATGCTAATGATATGAACCACAGCGACAAGTGTGTACCAAGATGATTCAAGGACACTTTCACTAACTACAGTGACATCAACAGTGAATTCAGGACACGGGGTGAGGAGATCATGCTCAGGGTAAATAAACAAATGATAATGATTAGTGCAATGAGGATTAGAAACTGACAGTAAAGATATCAATGATAACAATGGTATTGATGCTGCTGCTGCTACTGCTACTAATGATTATGATGATGATGGATGAAGATGAGAAGATGAAGATTGATGATGAATGATGATGATTGATGATGATTGATGATGATGATGTTGATAAGGTCAACTAATGATCAAAAACAACATCAATAACAACAAATTTGTTTATACTTTCGGTAATGATAATGATAATACTAATCATTTTTATGATAATGACGATGATTATGACACCAATCATGATAACACTTAAATTATAGTGATGACCATAATGATGATAATTATCCAAATATTTAATTTGACAGTGATGGAAATGGTGATTGTCGATAATGCGGATGATGTGAAAACAATAATGATAAAGATAATAATAAAAAACGACAGCGATAACAACCAATAAAAAATAAGAAAAGGATGAAGAAGAATAAGCCTAAAAGATAAGAAGAAAGAGAAGAAGAAAAAGAAGGAGAAGAAAGAAGAAGAAAGAAGTAAGAAAAGAATGAAGAAGAGGAGAGGAAAGAGAAGAAGGAAGAAGGAGAAGGAAGAAGAGAAAGGAAAGAAGGAGAGAAGAAAGGAGAGGCAAATAGAAGAAAAAGAAAGGAAAATGAAGAAGAAGAAAGGAAGAGCAAGTAGAAGAAAAAAAAAGGAAAAAATAGTTGAAAATGAAGAACGAGGAAAGAGAAGAAGTAGAATAAGAACGACCAAGAAGAAGAAAGAAAGAAAAACAGAGAATAAAAGAGGAGGGAAGAAAAAATGAAGAATGAGAAAAGAAAAGATGAAGAGAAAGAAGAAGAAAAGAAGAATAGAAGAAGGAAGAAGAAGAGAACTAGGAGAAGAAAAGAAAAAAAAGCTACAAAGAGAACTCAACTCCGTGCACTCCATCATTGCCATCACTCACTTTACTCCTCATCTCACGTGTAAAAAGAAGCATCATTGTATATTGCGAACATGGCATATTTACCTCATAATATCTGTAATAAACGTTGTTCGCTTGTTTCGCAACGATAAGACGATCCTGCCACCAGCTGTTTTATTTGTTAGTTCAGTCTTGTTCTTGCGATAAGAAAGATACTGTGGCAGTTTAATTAGTGGAGTGTGAATTGGCTTCATTGCGAACTCTATCGCGCGAAAAAAGACGAAAGAATAACGCAAATGAAGGCGATTAGATTCTCTCTTTTTGCCTGTGTTATCGAAGACTCTTTGATCCTACTCAGTCGGCGAAGGAGGATTGGCGTGGAAGGATATGAACGAGGGAATGGCAGCTGCTGTCTGTCTGATGGGGTCCTGGCTGGTGGATTGGCGTGTCGTCTGCTTCTTCGATTTTCTGTCTTTTGATTTTTTCTTTTTTTTCGTTTCTTTTTTCTTTTTTCTCTCTCTCTTTCATTTCTCGGTATTCCCTCGGTGAGGATTTTTTTTTTTTTTGCAGATTGGATTTTGGTTTTTTTTTTTTTTGGGGGGGGGGGAGGGGCGGAGGGTTAAATGGTGATTGCAAGAAAAAAGTAGATGAAGGTAGTTGTAGCAGTAGTAATGAGGGCGATAATAATAATACTGGTACTAATGATAACAATGGCAGCGTATTAAGATAATAGAGGCAATATGAACACTAATGATTTTAACTAGTGTAAATAATAACGTCAGTATTTTCTATTTAACATTACCATTATTAAGAAGTTAATAATAATACTACAACAGCACTACAAAAAGTACTACAGCTACAGTCTATAAAAAGTAATACTACCAATAAGAGCAAATCATATAAGACCCCATAAGCAATCCGAGTCAGGGTCCTTGTCAAGTACTATTAAAAAAGTTAATATTTCTGACGGACTTTTCTGTTATCTGAGAAATCATCTCGACTTGAAGACAGGTTACGGAGAAAGATTTTCTGCAATATTCGGTTTCAAAAATTTTTCAGATTGTCTCTCGATTCTTTCATATGACGAAGTGAAAAATGGTGTCGTTGTGAATGATATGTATCAATATATAAGTAAAAATATTAATACGGAGGTGAAGAGACTTAAGCTAAGAAGTATTCAGTGTGTCATAGGCGAAGAATATTTAGTGCATTGGATACTGATGATGCAACAGGCTGGTCTTGCAAGGTCCAGATTTATGAGAACCTGTTTCTGTCCTCTGCTAATTATCTCTTATCAGAATGAATTGCGTCACAAGTATTTGCGCGTTTCTTCAACAAATTATCTTAATATTCGTGTATACTCAGAAAAATGGAGATGACGATGTATTGCAGCTTAAGGACCAGGTATATTAAACTAGATTTTTTTCTGACGCTGATAGTAAACTTTCCACTTCATTTATGCTGCTCTCAGATGGAGACGTTTGTTTAGGAATGGTGCACGTAATATCATGTATCAAGTGGGACTCTGAATCGGTCTAAATGTTATATTCATTCTTACTTGACGTTTTATTTTATTCATACGTAGGCACACACACACACACACACACACACACAAGGCTCGGTCTTTGTGGCGAATTTTATTATTTTCATCAAGGATTTACGGTCAAACATAGGCCCAGGTAGCTATCTGAATATGTTTGTAGACGACGCAAAAATACAAAGAAGGCTAAATAATAGAGTTCAGCACCAAAACATCTCATAAAGTTAGGTTCGAAAAAGGAGAATCAACATTAAAAACATCAGACAGGAAAACAGACCTTAGCATAATCATAACCCGAAACGAAACCCAGATGACTAAAGAATGCTATAGAAATGATTGCAAACATGGAAAGAGCATTCCGATACGGGGACGATGATATGGTAAAGGAAATCATTACAGCTATCATAAGACCTACTCTAGAATACGGTGCAGTGGTACAGAGGCGGCATTTAAAAAGGGGTATTGATAAACTGGAAAGAGTTCAAAGAGCAAGACGGACACCAGCTCTACGAAATATGAATTACGCAGATAGTCTCTAGAAAATAGGGATTACTGCTTGGGGAGGAAAAGTGGTGACAGGATTATGAAGATAGATAAAGATGATTTTCAATTTTTGAACACAAAAAGAACGAGAAGACAAGGAGGCGATAAGGATAACAAAAAATTTTGAAGCATGAAGCAATCTCCCTCATAACGTCGTGTGTGCCACAATTATGTAGCACTGTAGACAGTTATATGATTATACATATATAGCCAACGGGACCCCCTGAATGCTCTTCTCCCGTATTGAAACGCCTAGGTAAGAACATACACACAGAAAGAGAGAGAGAGAGAGAGAGAGAGAGAGAGAGAGAGAGAGAGAGAGAGAGAGAGAGAGAGAGAGAGAGAGAGAGAGAGAGAGAGAGAGAGAATGGTCAAAGGAAGAAAACAGCATTATGTTAGCATCCTATTACAAAAATAAGCCCCACAAGCAAAGGAAAATACACATGGCACATCCCCGTCTACGTGCTCGCATTCTTGCACCATAAGTAAGGGCGAAGAAGCGCTGCCACCATAACAAAGGCCAGTGACCCTGTAACTGACACTGGCTCTTAGTGACATTACTTCTTGGCCTTGACGTTCTGCTGTTCTTGGCGTGCGTTTTGACGTAAGACGTGTAATTAATGAAAGGTTTATGTGTCACACGTCTAGCATGTGTTTGCTCACTTTACTTTGGACGTAATGATATGTTGAGGCGTGGCATACGGTTCATGAGTCATGTTTATGGAGGTTTATCTCTGGGTGAGTGTGTGTATGATGTTTCTGTCAGCCTATATACTATATATTTTTTTCTATCTTTTCATCCATCACTATCTGTCTATCTATCCGTTCATCTATCAGTCTACCTACATGCTCTATGTCTGTCTATCTACACATACGTGGGAGTATGTATACGTGCAATTATGTATATCTGTATAATACGTTTATATATGTTTATGCAAAGGTAAATGGATTCTAAATTCTTCTGTTTAACCGGTACATTATGTAATGGCTCCTTAGTAGGTCTGCTCTATTTACTGAAAAAAATGAAAGCCTCAGTAGTGCCTTCAGACTGCTATACATAGTAAGCATGAGCACGACATACCTATTACACACTAGAGAGGCGTCAAAGAAGAAATGCCAATGTATTTTTTTTTCACTACACATATGTTTTAATAGATAAAATTACTTTTCTCTTTGGACTAGAAAAATCAGTAATGAATATCACAGGTAGCTACACATAGATATATATATGTTTTCTAAAAGCCTGCGACTCATGCATACCGCTTAAAGGAAACGGTTAAGCCCAAATC
>NW_020872548.1:236687-241687 GCF_003789085.1 Penaeus vannamei
TTATTATTATTAATATTATCATTATATTAGCATCATTATTATATTATCATTATCATTATTATTATTATTATTATTATTATTATTATTATTATTATTATTATTATTATTATTATTATTATTATTATAATTATCATTGTCATTGTTATTGTTTTTTATTATTATTGTTATCATTAGTTTTGTTATCATTGTCATTGGCAGTGTTATCATTGTTATAATTATAATATTATTATTACAATTAGTCTTATCATTATTATATTAACTTATTACTATTATCATTAATTATATATCATTAATCATTCATTACTATTATTACCGTTATCATTATTGCCATTTTCATATTAATTATTATTATTTATTTATTATTTATTATTATTATTATTATCATTATCATTATCATTATCATAGTCATTATCCTTATCATGATCATTCTCATCTTTATCATAATTTTCATCATTATTGCCAATATCATTAGTATCATTATTACTGTTATTCGTATCATTATTATCATCATCATCATTATCATTCCTGTTATTATTATTATTATTATTATTGTTATTGTTTTTATTATTATCATTATCATTATTATCATTTATCATTATTATTATTAATTTATTATTATAATTAATATTATATTATATTATTATTATTATTATTATTATTATTATTATTATCATTATCATTGTTATTATTATTATATTATCATTATTATTATCATTATCATTATTATTCCCCTTATTGTTATTATCGTTAGCATCATTGTCATTATTATTTCTACTATTACTACCACTATAGCAATTATTAGTAGCATTATTACTGTCTTTATTTCTTTACTTTATAATCATTGTAATTATGATCATTGTAATTATCATTATCATTATCATTATTATTATTATCAGATTACGATTATCATTATCATTATTATGGTTATGATTGTAATTGTTGCCATTATTATTATCATTTGCATTATCTAATGGTAACTATTATCATATTTTTGTCATCATCATTACTAACTATTATTACCATTATTAAATGATGATTATAATGATGATTATGCTAATGATAATGATAATGATGGTTATCATTATCATTATTATTGATAGTAATAAAAGCAATAGTAGTAGCAGTAGTAGTAGCAGCGATAATAATGATATTCATGATGATACTACTACTACTACTACTACTACTAACAAAAACAATAAAACACCTTTAGTGAAAAATCATAAAAATCTATTATCCTGCTAACAAACAAACAGACAAACTAACCAGCGCTACCAAAAACAAAACCTCCTTGGCGGGGATAATAATAGTCATGATAATAATAACAATAGTAAAAAAAACTCTGACATCAGTAGCAACTCACTTAGTCGAGGAAACTGTAAGACACATTAGTAACTGTGACTAAAGTTCAAGGCTACGAAGCGTGCTGAAGCAGGTTGGTTCTGTGATATCACCTTGGTGTATGCACTGCATTTAGTAAGTAACTTCTTTACTTACACACACAAACGCGCACACACAACACACACACACACACACACACACACACACACACACACACACACACACACACACACACACACACACACACACACACACACACACACACACACACACATACACACACACACACACACACACAGCATATATATATATATATATATATATATATATATATATATATATATATATATATATATATATATATATATATATATATATATGCGTGTTTGTGTGTGTATACTTTGTTATTTTTATCTGTTTAACGTTGGTATGGATGAAAGTAATAATGATGATTATAGTGATAATGATTTTGATAGTGATGATGATAGTGGTATTGATGGGGATCATGAGGACAATGATAGTGATGGAAATGATAAAAAGGATAATGATAATAGTAATGGTAGCCTTAGTAGTAGTAGTAACAATGATATAGATAATAATGATGATATAGATAATAATCAATGATAATAATGGAAACAATAAGGTTGTTAATGATAGTGATGACGATGATAATAATGATCATTATAACAACAATGGTGATAATGATTATAGTAATATTGCAAATGATGCGTTTCAGAAGTAGTCATATAAAAAAAACAAGAAAGCAGAAGCCTGCTCGTGAGACAAAAAATCGAAAGTTCTTAAATCTAAATCACATATAATGTCCAAACTTTTGAATATCTCGGAAGACCGAGGTGGTCTCATATTCCTAAATTTCACATATCAGACACACAGTTACTCTCTCAGTTGATTAACCCGTTCCGAACACTTAGTCCATCTGTCAGTTAACCCGTGAGAGTAAGTGGGCAACGTGGCTGAACAAGCAATGGGAAATGACAAAAAATTACTCCGCATCGAACCATGCCTAAGTCCGTAACAGAGGAATGAATGAAATGAAAATAAAGTGGATTATGAAATTCATATCATTCGGAGAGTGTAATTAGATTGGCGCAAAACATAGCTGGCAAAATTTATTATACATTCATATTCCTGACGGAGGGGAGGGGCAGGATACGAGAGAGGGGAGGGTCACTCTGCGAGCAATAATAGTACATATGCATACATGCTTAGATACACACATACATACATACGTGCATACATTTATAGACGTAGATACAGATGTAGTTAGAGATACGGACATACCAGAAATATCTCCTCTAACGAAAGAAAACTGCATTAGCTAGTATTATGATCGTCACCATCATCACCACACCATTCATCATTCCGATCCCCGCGCAGCATCAATCACATCGGTTAATAGATATCAATTTTGTTTCCTCATTGCCAAGGGCCTTCGAGGAGCGCTATCACTAATATTCCTCGATTCCAAAACAAACTCTCCGCGCCGTCATCAGCAGGACCATCTGGAGGCCGCAGCTGGCTCTCATGGCCATCTGTTTACTCAACTGATTGAAGACTTATCGTCAAGGACTGCGAGGAGAGAGTTTTTCCCCCGCGAGGCGCTTCTCGTCTCGGGGCTTGTCTCGCGGGTCCTGCGGCGGTTTCGGGGTTTTCGCTCCGTAGACTTTACGCCAAATGGATTTTAGGAAATCTTGTCTTTCGATGTGTTCGCTTCATTGCCGTGGCGCATTTCACTGTATATCAGTATATATGTATACATATGTATAAGTAATATATAATACACACAAATTATATGTATATTAATAAATATTATATATTATATAATATATATATATATATATATATATGTATATATATACATATATATACATATATATTATATTATATATATATAATATATATATATATATATTATATATATATATATATAATATATATATATATATATATATTATATATATATATATGATATATATATATATATATATATATATTATATATATTGTGTGTGTGTGTGTGTGTGTGTGTGTGTGTGTGTATATGTATATATATAAACAATATATAGTATACTATATATATATTATTATATATATATATATTATAATATATTATATATATATATATATATATATATATATATATATATATATATATATATTCTATATGTAATATATGTATACCTTATTCATCTGTCTATCTATTCATCTGGCTATATCATGTCATAAACTGGAGCGCCCGATGCATCTCGCTGACAAAGCCATCCCTTCCCGGTTTCCATGGCCCCTCCCTCCTCCTCCCCCCCCACCCCCTCCCTCCTCCCCCTTCCTCCCGGTTTCCACGCCCCTCCTCCCCCTCCTCCCCCCCATCACGTCACTTCCCAGAGCGTCGCATCCTCAGACCCCTTCGCCTCGCCGCACAGTACAGTACACCGGATCCTGTCATTTCCCTCGATGGGCCGCCATTACAACCACTTACGTGCGACGGAAACCCAACATCACCACGCTTAAATCTACGCGAAAGGAGAGCAAAAAATCGCGTATCAATAAAGGACAAACTTCGCGTAGAAGAGAGCGTATGATTAGCCCTCGAGAGTGTGACCGCACCCACGGGCAGCCGCACCTTCGGGGATGAGCAGTCTCCTCAGGTGCCCCTCGAATAGATCACCTGCAATCAAGGGAATCGAAGCGTCTCTGCCCTGAATTGCAATCACTGTCGGATTAAATTTGCATCGAGTATCTTCATCAGATTGGAGACTTTAATATACGAATATGAAACGGACCTTCGGATTGTTCCTCTACATTGTGTGGTCTTGTGGGCCTCAAAGGGAGGACTAAGGAAGAATAAACGTCTTACGCTTAGAAAAGGAAGGGCGTTGACCAAGTGGACTTATATGCAAATATTGAATAATAAATCAGACAGACTGACGCACCCACACAGTTAACATGCGTGAATATTATTCAGTATGCAGCAAAGAAAAGTAGTATTTTCATATACACATGCAGCAGTATAATCTTATCTCGCATGTACATGTGAAATAAGAGATACCATGCATAATCGTGATGTCTTATACATAGTGATGTGTGTGGTAGGGGCTGGTGCATATTGTGTCGGGTGCATGTATCGTTTGCGTGTACATCTTATCTCTATCTAATATATCACTCTAAAGTTGTATTTAAAGTGTTATTTCAGTTATTTATATAATGTATTTTATTTATTTAATTATATATGTATATATTATTGTATATATTAATAAATATATATACTATCATCACTAATCATCACATCACCACACATCACTATCATCAACTACATTTTTTGGTTTTTTTTTTGTATCTATCACTACTTATTTCTATCCTTTTCTATTCTACATTTTTTTTTTTTTTTTTTTTTTTTTTTTTTCTTTTTTTTATTTCTATCATTATTCTACACTTTAATTTTTTTTATTTTGTAGATTGTTTTTTTTTTGATTTATTTTGATTTTTTTTTGTTATTTTATTTTTGTATTTTTGTATTTGTTTTTTATTTTTTTATTTTATTGTGATTATTTTTATTTATATATATTATTTATTATTTATTACTATATGTTATATTTTCATTTGTACACAGATCATATCATAGATGTTCTCTTTATATATTCATAC
>NW_020872548.1:254187-286687 GCF_003789085.1 Penaeus vannamei
GAATATATGTTTACAGATTAAAATGTTTGTCACTCTTCTGTCCATGGATCAGGCGCGGGCGCGTGCGGGGGCGGTGGCTGTGAGCAGGAGTGCGGCAGCCCCGATTCTGCGGGAGGAGCCGCCTGTGCGTGCAGGCCTGGGTGAGTAGTGAATCAGTCATTTTGCCAAACATATCCTAATACAAATGGCCATTTAGGCATATGTGCCTCTCTGTGCATCGCCCATCTCGAGCAACAGACGAGCAGGATCCCTCCTTGAGTTCCCTGAGTTAGACCCCCCCCCTGCCCTGCAGGTACAGCCTGAGCCGCGACGGGCGGCGCTGCGAGGCGGCGGACCCCTGCCAGCTCGACAACGGCGGCTGTCAGCACCGGTGCGAGGTGTCCGACGGCCAGGCGCGATGCTCCTGCCCGGAGGGCATGAGGCTGAGCGACGATCAGCGCACCTGCACCGACGAGGACGAGTGCCAGACGCCCGGCATCTGCAGCCACCAGTGCCGCAACACCTGGGGCTCCTACACCTGCCTGTGCAATTCCGGCTACCAGCTGGGCACCGACCACAAGTCCTGCTACAGTAAGGACCTTGCTATGACGCCCACGTCCTTTAAAGTATACAACTCTTTTATCTGTCCATGGCTTTTAAAAAATATATCACTGATCTAAATATTTTAATCAACATGTTTCCCCATAATATATATTGTGAGAGTATGCAAATGACAGATTTCCATCGTGGTTATTACATACAAAAATTAAGCTGTCTGGCAAACATTCATATCGCCCGAAATTTGGTTTATTCTGTTAAAGCATTTGGGATCCGGTTAATAGGATAGGTAGTTAAAAGAGCGACGTTTAATCATGGCAGCATGCTAATTAGTATTTTATTGCATGTCACAAACAGTTACTGATACTTTAACCAAGAATATTATGACATGTTAGATACATAAGTATTCTCCTTTCGTGCAGTGATCGACATGGAGGTGATCAACTCTTGTCTGGAGAACAACGGCGGCTGCGAGCACATGTGCCGCCACGCAGCAGGCGGCGCCGTGTGCAGCTGCCATGTTGGCTACCTGCTTCAGCCTGACCAGAGATCCTGCCAGGTGAGCAATTCCTAATCTCTGAGCATTACTCCAGATAGCATATGGCGTTTGCGAACACTTCCAAAATCCCTACTGTTTGCTTCATCTTTCAGGACAACAATGAGTGCGAGTCGGGCAGCCACAGGTGCGAGCAGCAGTGCGTCAACACCCCCGGGGGCTACGCGTGCGCTTGCAGGCAGGGATACACTCTCAACACTGACGGTTTCGCCTGCGACGGTTTGTGAAATGACCCTGTTGTTATCACTCTGATGTGTAAATAATTGTAATCCATATTTGCAGCGAACATGGTGTTTCACTGCGGTTCATAGCAATACCTGATCCCTAGATGTGGACGAATGCGCGCAGGAGAACGGAGGATGTGAACACGAATGCAAGAACACCCCGGGCTCTTTCAGGTGCTCTTGCAGGCGAGGGTACCTGCTCGTCGACCTTACACACTGCGACAGTAAGTGTTTCTGTGTTCTCAGTGACACCTTTTTAACATGAATTTACTTATCGCAAGGAAGGTGTCACAATTTCCTCAATGGCAACTTAAAGAATTCGCTGACTGAATGAAGTTCCGACCGCAACTGACCTCTGCATTTTCGTTTCCTCAAGTGATCGACTATGACTACGCCAGCAACGAATTAGAGGCGAGAATCACACAGCTTGAAGACGACAGCGAAGGCGACTCAACTCCCCCAGAACTCGACGAATTTGACACCATTACGTACGCAGAGCAAGCAAAGGTGGACAACATTATCACCCGTGAGTTCGCAATTAATCGGCTTTATCTATTTCCATCTCTCTTTCTGCGTGTGATGTGTCTATTTTCTTTCTTCAGTTTGCTCCTTAAAATCAAACATCATCTGTCTTGTTTCTGAGTATAGAATCGTGTTTCTCTGTTACATAGAAAATAAAAAAGTTAAAAGATATATATCATGATTCATGAACACGAGCATATGCCAGAATACCAGGTCACCCTCTGTCCTTCTCTCTCTCTAGGTTGCGTCCCAGGTCACTTCGGCCCCGACTGCGCACTGACCTGTAGCGACTGCCCCGGCGAATGTGACCCGGAGGCTGGGGGATGCGTGTGCGAAGCGGGGAGAACCGGGCCGACCTGTGACCTGACCTGCCCCGAAGGCTTCTACGGCGTCGGGTGTAACGAGGTAGAGGCTGGCCTTCGATTTGTCTCTGATGTCTGCCCGTGTATATGTTCCTGGAGATTTTTTGTCTGTATTGTTTCAACAATTTACGTTCATATACACGTACGTGTGTGTGTCTGTGTTTGCGTATGTGTTATAGCCAGAACGATGGCCAGGGCACAGAATGATGCATTTTTACATATCTAATTCAATGTATATCTTCACTTACATGAAATTCTTATAAAAGTTGGCAAGAAAATAGAATACCATCGCAAAATAATTAATAAAACTCCCCTCACATCCATATGCACAATCACGACTCCAGTCACCTAAAACAAAAGCAACATATATTTTCGCTCCCCAGGTATGTAGGTGTGAGAACGGGGGGACTTGTGAGGCTGTGAACGGGGACTGCATTTGCCCCCCCGGCGTCTCAGGCAAGTTCTGTGAAGATGGCTGCCCTGCTGGTAAGTTGCTTCAGCAAATATAAAAACGTGTTATTTTAAATATTTTTTTCTGCTGGTTGTGAGAATGTACCTAATTAGATGCTCAAAATTTCTACTCGGAGACTATTTGTGGACATGAAAGATTATGCAATATATTTCTAGCCTCTCAGGACTTTTTAGCCCTCCCTTGCATGTGATTTATGAGAATAAATAAGTGAAAAAAACACTTAAAACCCATGCTACTTTCTTCATTTCTGCCCAACAGGTTATTACGGCGAAAAGTGCGAACGTCGCTGCCCCATGATGTGCCCCTCGATGCGCTGCAACAGGGTCTTCGGCTTCTGCGAGTGCAATCCAGGTCGCTTCGGGCCCAAGTGCAACATGCCGTGCCCCCCGATGACCTGGGGTGCCAACTGCCGCCACCCTTGCAAGTGCCAGTTGCAGAACACAGCGCGCTGCCATCCCGAGGTGCGCTTCGCTTTTTGCAACGATTGCAGTGCATATCCTTTTTCGCTTTCTTTCGGAAGGGTTATAACTACGTAGCAGGAATTAGATAGATTCCATGACCTCTTATCTTGCTCATTTACATCATTCTTTAAATATAATTTGTCACTATCCATAATCTTACGCTTTATTCCTTATTATTATTATTATTATTATTATCATTCTTATTGTTATTATTACTATTATCATTATTATTTTTAATGCAAAAATGTTTTACTGAGGAATTTTTACATTATTTATTTACGTTTTTTACTCTTTATTTTTTTCATTTCTTATCATTCATTTATTTATTTTTTGTTTGTTTACATTTCCCATTGAAACCTCCCCCCACCCACCCCCAGAGCGGCGTGTGCGAGTGCCAGCCCGGCTTCGTGGGCGCCGACTGCTCCGAGGAGTGTCCGGCCGGGCGTTGGGGCGCAGGATGCAACCACGAGTGCCAGTGTGCCGACGGTGTCACTTGTCGACCTGACACCGGTGCCTGTGTCGTCGACTGCCCGCCTGGCTTCCGGGGACCTGCTTGCAATACGAGTGAGTGGATTGCTTTCTATTTGCTTATTTGTCCTTAATGTTTATCTATCTGTTAAGTGATGATAAAAGGAAGGGTATTTGAAGAGGACGTTGAATGATCGGAGAAATTGTTTTTATTTAGCATTATTACCTTTAGATCATCGGTTTTAAAATATTCATTGTATATACTTCATTGAAGTACCAATTAATCTTTCATCGCATATATTAGCAAATGATTATATTCATTTACGTGTTTATTCCTATCTGTTGACTCCTCCCCCCCCCCCGAAAAAATCAAATTCAACCGTTGCATTTTACCCTCTCCCCTTTATATCAAGGTTGCGACGCTGGACACTATGGCCCGGGTTGCATGAAAGTTTGCACGTGCGGGATGCTGCCATGTGACCCTGTCTCTGGCACTTGCTTGTGTCCAGCTGGCACCTACGGCCCTTCTTGTCTTCACCGTGAGTCCAGCTGTTATATTCTGGCCCTCGATTTGAATTTATCTTTTGTAATATGGACCTGAATATTTGTTATCAAAATCTGGGTAAAACATTTCTTACTATGGATAATGTATTAAACAGATTGTTTTCTTTAAATCAGTGATGGAAATTACATGAAGGTATATAATTATATGTATTATATGTGACAGAGTGTTCTGAGGGCAAGTGGGGACAGAGCTGCCTTCAGAATTGCCAGTGCCAGAATGGGGGGAAGTGCAACAGAGTGACAGGCGAATGCAACTGCCCGTTAGGATACACGGTGAGTTGCATGCGCGAATTGAATTTCATGTCTGGTTCATGTTCTTTATACCGATTTCCATTCAGTTAAACTCCTTCAAATGCATTTTTTTTTTTTTACTATATCTATCTATTTCTATTTTCATATTGATAATGATATTTCTTCAGGCAACACGACGTTCTTTCACTCCTCTATTCCTATTGATCTTTATCTTTATTCATCTGTTATATCCGAATATCATTGCTTTGCCAGGGCCCCACGTGTGAGGCCCGGTGCCCGCCGGGGAGGTTCGGCAAGGACTGCGGCGAGACGTGCAGCTGCCTCAACGGCGCCGCGTGCCACCATGTCACTGGGAGGTGGGCGTGGTCACTTATCCGTTGAGCATTGTCGTCTAAGCCTAGCGCGTTAATAAGGCTTGCTTCTTATTTAGTTTTAGAGAATACAGCATTTGTTACAGTTCAGTTGACTTCCGATATGAATGATACATTTCCAATGAACGATTTTGTCATAGTAGGGAAGTATTCGACGTATGTTTTGTCCGTAAGATGCATAAGAATATGTGATATGATCTACTCTCATAGAAATATGAGCAAATGCGTACTCATGTAGGTTAGAAATTTGCAGTTATACAACATTTAACGTTGCATAACGCCACGCCTCCCTGCAGGTGCGAGTGCGCCGCGGGCTTCACGGGGCAGCGGTGCGGGCAGCCGTGCCCCCTGGGGCGCTTCGGGCCGGACTGCGTGCACATGTGCGACTGCGACAACAGCGGCGGCTGCGACCGCGTGAGCGGCGAGTGCAACTGCGCCTCCGGCTGGCGAGGACCACACTGCACGCTGCGTGAGTATAACGTTTTACTCCATGATACACGCCCACAAATCTAAAATATCCTATTCATATTGATTTCTGATACAGACTACTTCTGTAGGTTTGATGTAAATTACTGCCCTCACCATAAAACTGCCGTAAAACTGGAGTAATTTATGAAATAAATCTGAAATGCAAAAACACGATACTGTATATTTGGAGTACCGGTGCTTCCGTGGCGGTGGAGCAGCCACCGCTACGAACTTGAGAGCACTCTGTAATGGAACCAAAATATTTTTTCCGATTTTCTTCATTATTGAACAGTCATTTTTAGATAAGTCAAGATGACCTTCATCTATCATAAGCTGGGAAGTGTATTCATGACAGATATGTACTTTTTTCTATGTCCTTAAGCCTGCCCTGATGGAACGTACGGCTCAGGCTGTGCCATGAACTGCAGCTGCGCCAACGGGGCCAAGTGTGATCACATATCTGGCGCCTGCATGTGCACACCAGGTAAGAAATTCTACATGGTGCAGGTAATGGATATGATTGCAGCATGCAATAGAACACGTATATATGCCATTTCTTAATTTACTACTAATCAAAGAAGCTACTAAAGTCAGTCTACACATTTTCTGTTTCTAAACCACCCCTGCACTCTCTGCTGCCAGGTTGGCGCGGAACTTTCTGCTCTCGGCCGTGTCCCGACGGGTTCTGGGGCCAGGACTGCCGGTCCCACTGCGGGTGCAGCGCGGGGGCGACCTGCGACCCCACCACTGGCGCGTGCGTCTGTCCGCCGGGCAAACATGGCCAGTTCTGTTCTAAAAGTAAGCCTCCC
This sequence comes from Penaeus vannamei, assembly GCF_003789085.1. Taxonomy (NCBI): domain Eukaryota; kingdom Metazoa; phylum Arthropoda; class Malacostraca; order Decapoda; family Penaeidae; genus Penaeus; species Penaeus vannamei. The sequence continues at coordinate 260,254 of NW_020872548.1, forward strand.
CACCTAAAAAAGAAGAAAGAAAACATAAGAAATGAACTATAATGCATGCATATCTCCTCTTCATTTTGGCGATCATTATACGCAGTTTCTCTACATCAGAGTTATTGCTTCCCTCACAGCATGCCCCGTGGACCGATGGGGCAGCGACTGCCAGCACGTATGCCTTTGCCACAACGGAGGGACATGCGACCGCGTGTCCGGCGCCTGCGTTTGCCCCGCGGGCTACACCGGCGCCACCTGTCAAGACAGATGCCCCAAGGGAAGCTACGGCACGAATTGCCAGCACACCTGTCTGTGCCAGCATGGTGCCACATGTCAGCACGATACTGGTGCCTGCGTGTGTCCTCCTGGGTTCACCGGCACTTATTGCGAAACTGGTCAGTTGTGATAAATTTATTAACTACGGGAGAGAGAGAGAGAGAGAGACAGATAGATAGAGAGAGATGACTGCATATATCTACATATGCCAAGTAATTCTACCACTTCATCCGCGACTCATTATCTCCCTCAACTCATTCTTCCAGGCTGCGAGGACAACCGGTTCGGGCCTGGCTGCGTGCTGGAGTGCGAGTGCCAGAACGGAGGCAAGTGCGACCCGGCAACTGGAGCGTGCCAGTGCCCCCCGGGCTGGCGCGGCCACATGTGTCAGAAGCCCTGTCAGCGAGGTATACATTGCTGCTCATTTCCCTAGTCTGAGCTGTTTTCTTTCCGTTTTCTGAATATGCTTCTTCTTTTTCTTTTATTCTTTCAGGTTCGTTTTACTTTTACCTTAAATTAGGCAAAATTCTGCCATTAATGGTTTGTGCTTTTGTATCATCCTTCCCATGGATTATTTCACATTCTATTTTCAGTTATCCAATCGTTCTTCATATTACTATAAATCTAAGTAAACCTTCTTTCCACCAGCATTCTGGGGCCAAGGCTGTGAGCAGGTGTGTGACTGCGAACACGGGGCACAGTGCCACCACATAACAGGGAAGTGCCAGTGTCCTCCTGGGTATATCGGCGACAAGTGCCATATCAGTGAGTACAGGCGGCAGGCCTTTATTAATCAATATATCATAGTGTCGAAAATCATAGATCTGACCACATAGTTTTGGTTGACAAGCGGAAATTGACAAATCTCCCTCTATCGTCACTTTCATTACTTAGTATTCATGTTTCTCTTTGAACAGTCTGTCCCGCCGGCTTCTTCGGCGAGGAATGCAACGAGCGATGCACGTGCGATGACGGCGAGCCATGCGACCACATGACTGGTGCCTGCTCCTGCTCACCAGGTCGACGGGGATCACAGTGCCATCAGTGTTAGTATCCTGGTGCCAATTTCAATGGTTTTGACTTTTTTATTAGTCCCTTTTCTCTGTTCGTGTTTCCACCTGGATTTTTAAAGCTATAAGAACCCCACCTCTGAGGCTCTCCATTGAACGCCAATTCGCAGACTGCCCCGAGGGCCAGTGGGGCGAGCAGTGCCAGCAGAGGTGCGAGTGCGAGGGGTCGTCCCTCTGCGACCCGGTCACCGGCGACTGCTTCTGTCCCGCGGGCCTGCGAGGTCGCAAGTGCCGCCGGGGATGCCCTCGCGGCTACTACGGCGTCGACTGCGAACAGGTGGGTGTCAGGGGTCGCAATGCTGACCGATTCCTTCATATTTTTTTTTTCACAAAAGGTGTGATGCATACAGTCTATGAATGAGACAGAACATGCGCCATGATTTTATTCCAGAAATGCAAATGCGCGGACGGCAGCGCTTGTGACCCCGTGAGCGGACAGTGCCAGTGTCGCCCAGGGTTCTTCGGCCCAACGTGCTCGCTGCCCTGTCCGGCTGGCACCTACGGCCCTAATTGCAATATGGTATGTGTGTTGTTTACATACGTTGACGGATATAGTCTACCAGCAGGTAGACTATGACCAAAATATGTGGCCATCACTGCCCTGTAAAATTTATTACTATATCTGCTATGCAAATTATACAGTCCAGCGGTATAATTTAGCATATATATATATATATATATATATATATATATATATATATATATATATATATATATACATACATACATATACATACTATGCACATACACACACACACACATGAAACACAACACTGCGTGTAAAAGCGAAAGCCCGCCTCCATCACTTTCATAAGCAATTCATCTCCTTCACTAGACGTGCACCTGCGAGCACGGCGGCGTCTGCGGGAGTAACGGCGAGTGTCGGTGTCCCGCCGGGTACCGAGGGCCTCGGTGCGGAGAGCGGTGTCCGAGCAACACGTGGGGCTTCAACTGCGCCTTCGACTGCAAGTGCAACAACGGCGCCATCTGCCACCCGGGTCAGTGTCCGCTCTGCTTCGTGGCATTTCGTTCTACAGTCATGGGTTGACCTCCATTTCTTTGCCGCATAACGGACGGCGGTCGTGAATATGAATATTTGATTTCTCATATGGAATATCATGCACAGGCCTATGAATAAACATGTTCAGTTATGGTGATTCAAAATTAAGGTAAATATTCCACCACAGCCACGGGCGAGTGCCAGTGCGGCCTCGGGTGGACCGGGCAGCACTGCGACGAGGAGTGCGGCCCGGGCCGCTACGGGCCGGACTGCAAGCTGGACTGCGCCTGCCACCACAACGCCTCCTGCGACCGCTTCTCCGGCTGCTGCGACTGCGGGCCAGGCCGCTACGGACGCTTCTGCGAGCTAGGTGAGTGTGCGGGGAGGGCCTCGCCTTCAGGGTGTGGGCGTGAGCCTTGAATAGACAAAAAGGGAATCAAAAAACAAATATGTAACTATATGAGTGAGAAAAAAGAAAGAAAGAAAGAAAGAAAAAAACAACATAAATAGGCAGATGAATAAAATATGGGGCTATACCACCATATAGATAGATAGATATAGACACACGCACATTTACATATATGTGTGTGTGTGTGTGTTATTTATTATAATATATATAATATATATATATATATATATATATATATATATATATTATATATATAATACATATATATATATATATATATATTATATATATATATATATATATATATATATTATACGTGTGTGTGTGTGTATGTGTATGTGTGTGTGTATGCATATATATACATACATGCATGTGTGTATATATATATATATATATATATATATATATATATATATATATATAATATATATATATATATATATATATATATATTATATATATATATATATATATATATATATATATAAATACACACACACACACACACGTGTCCATGTGTCTTCGTGGCGCGCGCACTCGGGTATGGGTACGCGCGTGCGTGCATGTGTCATGTCATATGAAACCCATTTCTTCCATTCCTCGAGCATTCCGAAACCCCTTTCCCGCCGCCGACAGAGTGTCCCGCTGGCTTCTACGGCGTCTACTGCAGCAGCGTCTGCGAGTGCGAGAATAACGCCACCTGCGACCCCCACACCGGCCAGTGCCGCTGCCTCCCGGGCTTCACCGGCGGCACCTGCGCCGACGCCTGTCCTGCGGGTGAGTTGGCTCTTAGGCCCGTACTTTTAAAACCTTTCGCCAGGGCTGGCGAAAGGTTTCGCCGGGCGATCCGGAATTTCATACTATTTAAAATCATGCCTGGCGAAAGATCATATTGGAACAGCCTGGCGAAGCAAAGGCGCGAGAGCTGTTTGAATACCATTTTCTTGCTTTCAAATTATAAATTAGTAACATATTTGTGTATGATATGATGTAGAATCACATTTAATTCTAAAATATCTTAAAATCATAATTTATTATGAAATAACGTACATACGTATTTTTTTTCAAGACCTTCGATGTTCCAGTCGAGAGCTCAAGACATCAGCTGTATTCCTCCCCCTACCCCTACCCCCACCCCCGAGATGACATATTTAGATTATTGTTATTGTTATTTTGGTTGTAAGGATAATGTTCTTTTCACAAATGTTACCAGAAGTTTTTATGGCGGCATGTTTACTTTCGGCTATAGAAACATAGCTGTAGTGCTCCACCGCCCTATAATGAGGCGTGTCTAATGATACCCTTGTAGGCCTACAGTTCAATATCTTATATCAGTTAGGAATAGTAAAATAGTAATTTTAAACTCTTTTGTTAAAGTATAAAGTTATTTTTTGTATAAAAGTATAAAGTTGATATAGTATAGTATAAAGTACTTTTAAAACCTTTCGCCAATGCTGGCGTTCGCCTGGCGAAGCTTCGCCAGGCGAACATCTGAGTGAGGGAGGCCTTACTTTTAAAACCAATGCAGGTGTTCGCCAGGCCTGGCGAACGAAAGGGATCGCCAGGCGCTAACATCTTGGATTCCTGCTAAATCTAGCGCTTCGGCGAATGAAAAAAACGCGAGAAAAAGCAAAAGGTTTTAAAAGTACGGGCCATAAAGTTAACCTTGTTATAGTATAAAGTGTAGTATAGCATAAAGTATAAAGTTAATTTTGTTTTAATATAAAGTTATTTTCAACTTCTTTGTTATAGCATAAAGTTAAATTTTAACTCCTTTGTTATAGTATAAAGTGAGACTATTGCGGAAACAACATTTTCGTCTTCTCGAGATTAATAAATAAGTTTAGGTTATGTTATGTGCACTGCAGATGTAAACAAATTTGCGCTAGATTTAGCGGGAATGCAAGATGTTAGCGCCTGGCGATCCCTTCGCCCGCCCTGGCGAACGTTGGTTTTTGAAAGTAAGGCCTCCCTCACTCAGAGGTTCGCCTGGCGTAGCTTCGCCAGGCGAACGCCAGCACTGGCGAAGGTTTTAAAAGTACGGGCCTTAGTTGTCACGAGAAGTTTTTTCCCTTTGGTTAAGAAGTTACTTCAGGTTAACACAGATGCAGTCTTAAGCTTACTACCCGTGCTTTCAGGAATGTTCGGGCCGCAGTGCAGACAAGTGTGCGAGTGTGGAGAGTATCCCTGCGATAAGGTCAGCGGAGAGTGCCAGTGTCCTCCTGGCACCTATGGTGATAATTGTGCCAAACGTGAGTTTGTGTGTTCATCCATCTCTATACAAAATATCATGTTCAAGTGTGTCATGTGGTTATCTGTTTTCATAAATATGCGTTATCAGAATAGATATTTACTATTTTACTATTTTAAATGTACAGACATCCGTGTTAATTTTTCAATCTTTTTTATTTAATCTTTTCTAGCTTGCGGCCTTGGAAGGTATGGCCCTGGGTGCAAGCAGGTGTGCGAGTGCCACAACGGGGGCAGCTGCCACCCTGAGACGGGGCACTGCACCTGCACCCCGACCTGGCTGGGACCCACGTGTCAGGAAAAGGACGGTGAGTTCCTCGGGTTCTCTTTATTTTCTGCTGATCTTTATGTATGTATATGTCCTGTATAGGCACATGAAGAACATCGATGAACAGGGGGCCACCTTCAGTGGAATGAAACAGATGTGTGTTTTTTTTGTTTTTTTTTTATTAATTTGCAGTCTATACGATGGAGTGCATAACCTTCTCTGATGTTTTATCTTTCAGTTTCATTCATTACCACAAGTGATCAACGCGGTCGAGCAGACATCCCTGTGGAACTAAGTTGAGTTTAGAAATATGAAGAGAATTGCTTATATAAAAAAATACCACGACCGCAAAGGATTGATTTCGAGAATTCAAGAATGAGAGGAAAATACAGTACCTCAAAACAGGTTAGAATGATCACTTTAATTGATCGTTCGTTTCATTAACATAATTTATGCAGCACTGAGTTCTGTACTCCCAATATCCGTTTTAAGTTATAACCACTTTTTATTTCTCCAAGTCCTACCATAAACCCCAAGATCAAGACATTCTTGATTATTTCCGGGTTTTATACAGAACAAGGATTTACAAGATATAAATATCCAAGGTTACGCCGTCATTGTTGTAATAACTGATTTTAATTGCTAAGGTTGTATAAAATGCTGAAGCTATTTTATGTATGTAACTACCTGTAGAAGCTTTGTAATCGGTTGCTTAAGTAAATATATTCACTCCGCGCCTTTGTGTAACTGTGTTTGTGTAAACCAATGAGTATGCAAATGATTTTACGCTTGCTGCGAATTATCTACGGTTTAACGAAGTCTAATTATAGATGCTTAGAATGTGGTGTTAAGAGAATTACAGGATTTTGCATAGTCTTTACATATCAATTATTAAGGAAACATCTATGACATTCGAAATTAATTTATACTTTACAGCTAATTCCATTACCATTCCAGTTGGTCAGTCATATTTTTAAATCTGCATCATTCGGATCTTACGTACTTAGACTTCCTTAATCTTATAATATTCCCCGCACTGCTGATATTTCGTTGCTTAATAAAAGTGATAACGATTCGGGCAAGGTAGTAAATTATTATTTTTATATGGGAAACTAAAATTGAATCTACTCCAGATATAAAATCTCTACATCCTCCCTATGACTCAGTCTTTTCTTAATAAATGTCTTTTAATGTGTTCATGGTACGTGTGCAGTATCTAAATTCCATATTTTAGATCAAATATAATAATGCTTAGTCTTAAAATCACTCCTAATTATTGAATATAATATTATCAATATGTGCAAAAGTCTCTAAGACAATATAATGAAATTTTATGAAACCTAGACTTTAAAAGTATTACAGTAGAGTTATGAAGTATTGTGTGAGTATATTTGATAATGTGGATAGTGTATTTTTCGTTCGATTTTACTTTTTTTATACAGAACCTTAACTGACAAGATGTATTTTCAAAATTGTCATTGTCATTATCATTATTATTTTTTTTTTGTCTTTTTTATGATTACCATTTATATCATTATGGTTATTACTTGTGGTTATCTATCTTTGATGAAAATTTTCATTAGTTATTAATATCATTATTAAACCTATTATTAATATTATTCTTATCAATATTATTACCATTATTATCATCATTATTACTACCACTATCATTATTATTATCATTATTATTATAATATTATTATTACTATTATCATTATCATAATCATCACTATTATTATCATTATTATTATGATCATCATTATTATTATTATCATTATTATTATCATTGTTATTATTATTATTATTATTATATTATTATATTATCAATATTATTACCATTATTACTATCATTATTATTATTATCATAATTATTATAATATTATTATTACTATTATCATTATCATAATCATCACTATTATTATTATTAATATGATCATCATTATTATTATTATCATCATTGTTATTATCAATATTGTTATTATCAGTATTATTATTATTATCATTATTATTGTTATTATCATTATCATTGATATTATTATTATTAAAATTATCATTACCATCATTACTTTTATTGTCATTATTATTTTCGTATTATCCTTTTTGTTATGATTATCATTGTCATGATTTTTTATTATCATTATTATTTTATTACTATTATTATCATGATCATCATCATTATCAATATTAATGTTGTTGTTCATATTGTTATTATTAATATTATTTTTATTTCTAATATCATTATAATTACCAACGTCATAATCATTATAGTCATAACTATAAATGCAATTATAATAATGATGACAATAGCAATAATAAAAAAAATAATAACAATAATAATGATAAAAAATACAGTAATAATAATAATGATAGTAGTAATAATAAAAATAATGATTATAACAACATCAGTAATAGAAATAACAATAGTAATGAAAATGAAAATAATAAGCAATCATGATTGACTATTAAAGTGGTAATTAGGAATAACAAAAATGTTTATAAAAGGTCATGTAACTCATAATCATAAAGGAATCAATAGATATTAGGTATGATAATAATAACAATATTGATGTCATTGGCGTATTATTACTATTCTTATTATGAATACCATTATTACTATCATCATTATTACTTTTTTACTATTATTATTTTTATAATTATTATCACCATTCTTATTCTTATCGATATTGATATCATTATTTCACAATCTTTATCATTATTATTACTGTTATTATTATCATTATCATTACCATCACTGTTATTTTTACTATTATTATTAATAATTATGGTCATCATTATTGCCTAACTTAATTTTTCATTGTTCTTAGTAATTTCCTTGTTATTCTTATCATGATTCTTCTTTATCTTACCATTATTATCAATATCATTATCATTACCATTAAAAATTAATACATTCTTGTGTTGTATGGTTTAGTTCTGGTTAAGGATCACTGCCATGTGTTCTCAGCTTTAAATTTGACCTTTAATGATTTGTCCCTTTTTTTAAGAAATAAAGAATTTCGAAAACATAATCCTTCCTTTTAATCTGAGTAAAAAACCTTTATTCCACAATCAGTATTAAACACTGTGAGCTCAATCTGCAGGCAAATTCTTTGGTGGAATTTGGTGCCCGTGAATGAAGACTTTCAATAGCATTTGCACATGATCTAAATAACCATTTGATAAGTCAAATAGAAAAAGAGAAGTATTAATAAGTTCATGAAAAGAGCGGGTGTATATACGAATGTACACACTATAATAACTTATATAGTATAATATATAATATAATATATATAATTATTCTGAGATGAAAGAGAGATGAGAGAGACGAGAGAAGAGTGAGAGACGAGAGATTTCTACGAAGATAGAATAGTGTGGAATGAAATGTTGATATATATGCAACGTATTAATATATAGTTATAATGGTATACTGATTAGGTTGTTTTTTATAGTGAATAGTGATATGGTAGTGAGATGACTACGTAGAGAGAGGTGAGAATGTATCGCATTCTTCGAGAGTAGTTTCGGATTAGAAGAAGAGTATTGAGACAAGAGTGAGATCAGGCTGCTCACCTCTTTAACGGTAATAAAGCATTATATAGAGACTAATGATTTTAATTGCCATCAGTGTGTGTTGGACATATAGCAAGTATCAAACATTACATATGTACACACAGTAATTACATCATTATTCATGAGACATCTTATAACATAATACATACAAACACCTACACAGCCATATGTACGCACTAACACGCCCTCAACGTAGCTACATCGGCTCTTATTTTCTCACTCATTTATTATTTCTCACTGGCGTCTTATTCGTCTCTCTCTCACTTTATTTCTAACTCTTGATAGTATAGTCAAAACTACAACATCAACAATTACTCAACACTAAGTTAATTAACGCTATTACATCTGCCATATATAGAAATCAGTAGAGCGTGATTCTTTTTACCTGTTTATGACGCAGCGCCACATATTCCGTGAGGCGGCACTTTTAGTCGTTGCGATTCCTCTGCGGAGGGACCGGACCTGAACCCAAGACAGAATTGAATCCAGAAACCCTTGTAGAAAAACCTCAGCCTTTAACGCCGTAACCGGATCTCCAACGTGGAACCGCTTAGCAGAACCCTACCCGGAACCCCAGCTAGGAACCCCAGAGCCCCAGTCCCCCCGAGGGGACTCTCCCAACCCCGCCAGGAACTCCCGAAGCGGTTTTCCAGATCACCTCCGTTGTAAACTTATTTTCCAGGCTTTGGCCTTTCCTGTTCGCCGCCGCGGAGGGAAACTAAAGGCTGGGTGGTGCGCTTCGATAAGGAAGGAAGCTTGGGGGAAACGATTCAACATACACAAATATGTGTTTATGTTGTATGTATTATATTATATATATATATATAAATATATTATATATATACTTATTATAATATTATAAAAAAAAAATAATTTTATTTATATATTTTATATATATTAATATATATATATATATATATATATATAATTATATATAATATATTATTATATTTATGCATAATATATTATATAAATATATATATAATATATAATTATATATATTTATTTATTATATTATATATTAACATACATTGTGCGTTGTATGTAACAACTACGATGTATCATACTCGCATTGCGTCTGTCCTCGCCATTCCGTCGACCGTGTAGCCCCCCTCCCCTCCTCCCCCCCACCCACCCTAGCACTGCTCTCCCTCCGCTGCGCCGCAGGATTCTTCGAACCCGCGAGAGTGTTTCTTGCGGCCTTCGCCGAAGCTGGGCTCCGGTGGAATTTTGCCTGCCGGCCGGTTTCTCAGGCGATTTGCCTTCGACTTGCAGCTCTGAGAAGTTCCCTGCGTAGAAGTGAGTGTATGAGTGAGGGTAGCTCCGGGTCAGCTTAGTCGAAGGCTATTCAATAATCTACGCCATCAGAGGCAGCCATAGTCACCTAACAGCATAATATATATTAAACTAATGCAATAGTACTAACATATATTCACATATAAACTAACCCTATATCATTACATTTAGTATCGATAAATGTTGATGTGTTTTTAACTCCCTATTAGTTCTTATATTTGACTCTTTACTTCTCACTACTACCTTCCTCATCTCTCCTCTCCTCGTTCACGCACTTCCGGTGAGAGTCTAAGCATAGCCTATAAACCCCGTTCAGCCCTAGGCAAGCAGGATTATATTCTATGGTAATAGAGTATAGAAGTATAATAAAGATTGGTGAAAATTATAACTGAGAAGTAATATCAATATGACATACATTACTAACTACTATTAAATGAGAGGAAAAAACAACGATAACATAACAGGGAAATCATAGAATATAGTATAGAGTAAAAATATAATGAAAACAAGTAGTCACTGTAAGAAGAAAAATGACTAGCGGTTATAAACAATAAATAAAATTGAGAAAGAAGAAGAGGAGAAAGAGGAGGAGAAAAACAGAGATGTGGGGAACCGATCCGTAATTAAGGTTTCCGCCTTCTTCCGGCGCTCATACACCTATATATTATTATTATCTTATATACGTGACTGATACATCACGACCTCTTATACGAACCTCGGCGCCGAATACTTACGCGCCCGTATACTCACTCAACACTTCTATGGGGAATAATATCAGCGATAGTAGGAGATAATATCAATAAGAATAAAACTAATTATTTTGCCTAATTAATCAATATTATATCAGCATTATTATATATAATTCTATATTCTCTAAAGACTCATTATATAGTGGTACTTAATATGGTATTAATCTGTCCAAATAATCAGGCAGAAAATATGAAATAAATGGTCTGTATACAGCGACCTCAACTCGATCATTGTCATGCTCTGTGTGTCACATGACTCCTACTCGATGCTTTCAGCTCAGCTGTCAATAACAGCATTATTATGAGTGCTGACTGAAACGGCAACACCCGCGTATAGTAATAATGCTCATAACTATACCAACTCCGTCATACATATAGCATACATAATTCATACATATGGCATAAGTAGCTTTACTGACAACTGTATATTACCTGCCTCTAAGGTATATAATATATCGTAATTTTAAATTGATTTTAAATTAATATATAATATAAATAGTCCAATACAGCCAATAATCACCATAACATACATATACCACATACCCGATAACGGCATGACAGTTAGTGAGATAGAATTAAAAAGATTGAGAGAAAATAATACCGGATATGAGAGACCGGAACGGTAATTTAAAGTGAAGATAGTATTATAGATATGAGATAAGATAGTAGAGTGAATGATAGAAGAAGGTGAGATAAATATAGTGAAGGGAAGAGTAATAGGTAATATGAAAGTATATACACACTATACATAGCATACATACATACGATAAGACATAGCATACATGACATACATTAAATAGAAGAGAGTAGTAAGATATATTATGTAGAGTTATATATATATATATATGGATAGTATATTATATATGTATATTATAACACTCGAGTGTATAACATACATACATACATACATACATACATACATATCAATAATAGTAGTATTATACTTATATATATATAAGATATATGTATAATACTATAGATTATATAGATAGTGATATATGTGTGTGTGAGAGGGTGTGTAGTGTGTGTGTTGTGTTGTGTGGTGCTGTGTGTGTGTGTGTAGAGTAGAGTAAGATTGTAGAGAGTACTAAGTTGATTGAGAGATGATGTATAGTAAGAGTTAGATAGTAGATATATAAACAAAAAAATATTAGTTTGATTAAATATAGTATATAATTGCATATCTTTACAGTGTATAGTATTTAATCTTTTATATATTATATAGACTTACCTTGTCTAAATACAGTGTTAATATTATATACGTTTCTCTAGTATCCATTATTCTACCCTCATTTCAAACCTGCCTCCGAAAGCGACCCACAAGAGTCTTTCTCTTACCGACTCACGTTACTCATAGCTCTATATATTACTATAATACTTCACCCGTAGCCTCACTAGTATTATAGTCACCCGACTACCTCTCCTCACGTAATCAGTCACTAATAAGTACCCGATCAATGATCCTCCCTACGTACGCGACGCAAGCCCGACATTGATCCCCCGACGCGACGCAATAGAAGCCCGACATGGATCCCCGACGCGACGGTCAAAGCCCGACATGATTCCCCGACTCCGACGGCCAAAGCCCGACACGATCCCCCGACGGCGACGTTCCAAAGCCGACTGCTTCCCGACGCGCGCCAAGTCCCGAATCTTCCCGACGCGACGCCAAAGCCGACATGTCCCCGACCGCGACGCCAAAGCCCGACTGATTCCAACGGACGCGACGCCAAGCCCGACATGCTTCCCCGACGCGACGCCAAAGCCCTTCAGCCGCTCGCTCGGCTCGCTCGCCGTCTCCAGCCTTTTCAGTCCGGTCGGTTCCTCGTTACCTTGAAGTGGCGGGAGAAGTCGGTTTTCGTCTCTCGGGGTTCGGATGGGGGATCGGCTCTCGGGTCGGATGGGGTCGTCATCTTGGGTTCGATGGGACTCGGCGGCTCCGTTTGTAAAGAGGGCGATTCCTTTTTGGATAAGTATAGGGGATAAGACTCCATTGCAAGAACCAACAGGCATTCCTTGCATTATACGTATTAGATACCTTCATAGCATGTATATATGTGTGTTGTGTTAGTGTGTGTGTGTGTGTGTGTAATATATAAGGGATTTAAATACGCCCTATCAATATATAATCATATTAATAAGGGTACTAAGTATTGAATAAAGGGTAAGTTTTCACTTTTTATAATAAGTAATCTATTGTATAATTATTTATATTATATAGGAAAAGTTAGTTCGCCTTACCCTACGTCTCGCCTGAATCATCTACTAGCTCCACTCACTACGATGCCCTAAGGGTTCTGACTTCTATTTCCATCAATCTCACGGTATATTATATGTCAGTTCATTTTTAAATCACTTCCATCTATGGCCCGTTCGCAATGGTATATAGTACTAATTGCAATATTAGTACATATGAGCGGCGCAATGACGTCGTTGCGTTGTATGAGTCGACACGGTCCTCCTCGTATATATATTTATATGATTACCTTTCATAATATTATTTATCTATAGCATATTAATATTTATATGGTATATATATAGTGTATGAATATCTTAATATTGATACGTAATATCAATAACATATTATATATTAATGTACACGGTAGACAAGAAAAGGAAAAATATGAAAAAAATGTTCTACTATATTATCCATCCTTAATCAATCAGTGCACACACTCTACACACAAACACACTTTGTGTGTCGTGATGTCTGCTGCTAGCTACGATCAGCACTGTCGCACAACAGCACACACTGCAGACTGGTGTAGTGTAGACACACCTTAGAACACAAACTGTGCTGACTAACAGTGTATAGACATGTCACAACACACACCTACACACACAACACAACCACACATTACCAGCACATCAACACACACACCACACACACACCACACAACACACACACACACAACACACACACACACACAATATATGTGTGTTATTATATTTATAAATATAATTAAATTATGTGTGTGGTGTGTGTCGTGGTATAGTTGTGATACTATAAGACACACAAACTCTCGTTTGTATCTCTGGTAATTAATTTTATATATATATGTTTATACAATTATATTAATGTAATATAAATAATAGTAGTATATAATTATATTATGTATAAATAAAATATATTGGTATTATATATATATATATATTATAATATATAATATTATATACTATAATTATATATTATATATATTAGTATATAATTATATATTATATATTAATGTAGTGGTATATATATAGTGTTTATATTGAGTGGCTGTGTGTAGTGTTGTTGTGTGTGTGTGGTGTGTGTGTGTGTGTTGTGGTAACAGTTGTGAGTTAGTTATATTGTGATAAGAATAATGATAATATTATATGTTAGTGGTGGTGTGGTTACGAGTATGTGTGGTGTGTGTGTGATGGGCTGGAATGTGAGTACCTCTATGTGTGTGGTGTGCAGTGTGGTGCTGTGTGTGGTGTGTAGTTGTGTGTGTACGCTCGTGGTGTGTGTGTTTGAAGTTGTATGTGATCTCTGTGTGTCTGCTCGTCCGCCGGTGGTGTGCCTGCTGCTCGTCTTCTCCGACAATCCCCGAAACTTACCAATAGTGTGTACTGGTGATAGTGTAGCTGCTCGCTCTGTCCCGTGTGGGGTCGGCTCGCTACTCGTCCACCGGTACCGTAGGTATACTGTTATTATGACCTATATGCTTCGGTAGCCGTAATAAATGTGACTATATTGAGGACTAGATAACTGCATTAGTATATAATGATGTTTGTGGTGTGGTGAATGGTGTGTGTTTTGAGATGATAGTGAATAGGTGATGTGTCTATATATATGATAATCAGTAAATTTATCATAAAGCGTAAATGCTAATCATAGACTAAATATGAGTAAGATATTATGAAATACGATATCATATATATATATAGGTAATATAATTTACTATATAGCTATGTATTACATATATTATATGTATAACGTGTAAATATTGTATGATGCACATAATGTATGTTTATTATTTTCAAATATAATTAAAACTAATATAGGTATATAATAAATATAACAAGTGAAAAAAATAAATGTAAAAAATCATATATATAACTATATATATATATATTTCAACTATATTTTAACTATTAAATAATATAGTAAAAAAATAAAAGTGATACAAAAAAAATAAAATAAATACATATAAAAAATAAAAATAGATAAAATTATAATATATTAAATTATGGTAACATAGTGAGTTACTGATATAGAAGGTTATATATGTATTGTATTGTAGTATACATATATGTGTATAGTAGTATATATATGTTGGCTTATAGTAAGATAACTTCAGGTGTGTCGGTGTCATGTATTGTTATATAGTGATAGTATGAAGGGAGGTACAGAAGTAAATGATGGTATGGGGGAGGGGGTAAGGTGTATAGTAAGTAGAAGGTGGTAGTGAGGAGGTGATAGGTCATGATATCAGGAGTAGTGTGTATGAAGGAGAAGAGGAGTAGAAGTTGGTATATGGAGTATTATAGTGAGTATAGAGGAGGGATGGAGTATATACCGAGAATAAAGCATACGGAGTAGAGCTAACATAACTATACAGTAAATAGCGGAGGGTATACATACACACACACACACACACACACACACACACACACAACACACACACCACACACACACACACATAATAATATATATATTATATATATATTATATATAATACTATATATATAGACAATCATTGTCTATCTTAATTACTTTTGCCTTTACGACAGGATTCTATATCAAAATTGTTACTATGACACATGCTGGTATTTGAGAATGATACTTCTAACAATCTGGAAATCATAAATAAAGGCTGAGCATCATCACCAGAAAAATATTAAAATACTTTAGTGTCCGCAAAAAATACGTTGTAAAACTTTACGTTTTCTCTCAATCACTTTTCAGACTACTACAGTATCTTTATTTTTGCACAGCATTTTTTTCCTGTGAGACCTGAGAATACACATATAAATCCCCGTCAATCGTTTCAATTACTTCTTTTCTTTATATAGATACAACGTACATAAAAAAACACACACAAATAAGTTATGGGAAACCAATGAGATAAAACTTTTAAAATCTGGTTTTGAGAATATATACATCTCAGAATATCTTTTACTATTTATCAAAATAATACTGCCTGCTGTGTCCCTAGTATAAAAAATTGAATAAAGAGTTCACAATATATGACTTTCGAATGCCAAAGTTGGCCCTATAATCGTTATGTAACGTTTTCTTTCGTGAACTGTAGCGGATAGGGTATTCTATAATAAAACAAATAAATATCTGTAATGTGGCTCCTTTCTGAGTGCATGGACAAGAGTATGAAACAAAAATAACAATAAATTGAAGCAATAATGTTATCTAGTTATTATATAGTAATCAAAATAGTGAAAATTTGGAAATGCAACCCACCATTTTTTGGGTGAACAGAATAATTTCCCAATAGTTTTGTCGTGTTTTGAATGAATCTAGTACTCATTTCCTTCGAAAACGAAACTACGATATCGGTACCAATAGCTGGGGAGGGTATGATAGGCCTACATATCAAGGAATTTCGAGAAATATCCGGAGAATACTAGCAAGCATAGTATATCAACACATTTTCGGGTTGTATAGGGTGCTGCTGCCCCCCCACCCCCGCCTGGTCTACAAAATCTTTACCTCGTATGTTCCGGCAGGATAGAGCCCGGGCAAACCAGGTATCTGACACGTTTTCGACAGATATAGGGGGCTTTGCCCCCTTATACCCCTTTCCTCTTTCAGGAAGGGCTGCCGCTCTCCCACCCCCGCCTGGTCTGCAAAATCTTTACCCTGTATGTTCCGGCAGGAGAGAGCTTAGACCCAAGAACAATTTGAACCATATTCTACCTTCAGCCTTAACTCCGGACGGGCCAGGCACTGGGATCGTCGGGGTATTCCAGGTCGTTGGCGGGAATTGCGATTGCTTATAATAAAGTTAAACTGCTTTCTTCGTTTCGTTTTGTGAACCCTTTTCCATGCGCCACAAACCCACTGGTGTCTGTTATTTCTGTATTGACTTACAGTGCGGGCAACGTACTTACACTGGCAGTACACCGTGATCTCGTAGATTTCGTAAGCTTGCTTCGTTATTTTGTTGATAATTCGCGATGAAGTCGAAATTATTGTTCTCACAACCTGCACACTGTGTAGCCATGATGGAACTGATTTGAATTTTAACCGCTTTCTCCTAGGCCCAGCTACTATTGTCACGTGATAATCTATTCCATATCTGATTGGTTCTATTCAGTGTCTATGTTCACGTCACGTTCACGCACGAATCTAATTGGCTCATTTGATTTCCCTCGCATGCGTCATCCGCTACCAATCCGTCCGATTTTTAGTCGATCTTAACGACTTTTTGTCGTTTTGTCGCGGAGCTGGAGGCGTACTACGGCCCCTGGAAATCGTGAATTTTA
Organism: Penaeus vannamei; assembly: GCF_003789085.1. Classification (NCBI taxonomy): domain Eukaryota; kingdom Metazoa; phylum Arthropoda; class Malacostraca; order Decapoda; family Penaeidae; genus Penaeus; species Penaeus vannamei. The sequence goes on from NW_020872548.1 coordinate 277,595, forward strand.
GACCCTCTATAACACCGTTATTATCAATTTGCGAAGAAAATGTATAGAAGAAAACTTTCATAGAATGATGTGTTCTACCATACGGTAAGCTCAATTTCTTTCAATTAGGTGGGGTTGCATTTCCAATAATAATCAACATAGGCATCAGGAACCTATGTTTTTTCACTTAATGTATTTTAAATCATATAATGAATGGTCAAACAACCCAGATTATATTAATGAATTGTTTTGGTAATAAGTTCATTGCTGAGTAGACAAAAAAAATAAATAAATAAAAATAAATAAAATAAATAAATAAATAAATGAATAAAGATGGCCCATACACTACAAATATTGTCAGACTTCTTCAAGAATTGCTTAACGATGATGAAAACGTCAGATTAACTTAATATTTCAAAAGATCCTAAAGAAAATGACAAAATGTTACAGAAGTTATCCCCAGCTCTCGTAATGTTTCACCCAGAGGCTAGATTTACGGCACTTCCTGTTGCACATGCTTATCAATGTATTTTTCACGGTGCCGTAATCCAAAATGGGTTGGCTATCTCTACGGTGCTTGCAGGCCATTTTTACCTTGGTGTTCCTAAGACATTGTGACACAAGTCCACCTCTGAGGACAACGTACCTGGGATATCTCATGGTTATGGTTTTCTGCTGAACTTATACATTTCACGAATAAATGCTTCCCTTCTTTTACCACTCGAATTTGTATTGTGAGAGGGCAATCCTTCTAAAAGGTACTAAAGTGAAGAAATGGATTGTAAACAATGACTACCGCTAACATTGCATAGGCATTATTGGCTGACCCATTTATTTACTGCGATGTATTTACTGAGGTGTGCTGCCCGGCTGAGGTAGACCTGAGCCCACTTGCTCCCTTAGTCATTCTATTTACTCATGACGGAGTTTTCCGCGGATTTCATGTATTGTTGTAGCTAAAGCTAGGTACAATAGGCACCCTACACTTCTCTGTACATAAATGTACTGCTGCTGCCGTGCAGGAGAGAGCACACACACAAAACTACCACTACTGTACATTGCAGCCCTAGGCCCGACGTGGAAGGCTTGTAAATCTCAGCAGTTCATGATATTTATGAATATGAAGAACACATCGACTTTGACATTATTTTACCTCTGATTTGGGTGCTGGCCTTTAGACTTTGACTTTAACCTTCTACCGCCAGGTATACAGGCAAAAAAAATCTCTCTTAACTTCAAACATTGCTCCAATCAAGGGACATTTCACTAACCAAGATAGCATACGAAATTTCCGGAAATTCCGAAATCCCCCTAAAATTTACTAGGATTTCCAGGCTTCTAGACGGATTTGTCAGGGATTTTCAGAGTTCTTATGGATTTCCAGTTTTAAAAGACGTTTAAAAAACATCGAATTATCGTAAATGTTTCTAAAACTAAACTGTTATTAGTTGTTACCTTACAGGTTTCACTTGAAATGCTTAATGTTACTGTAAGCCTTCGGATAAAAAATTCTCGATATTTCATTTTCGTCAACATATATGGATTTAGTATTAATCCATAAACCTCTCTCAGAAATAGCACAATTTTAGCATTTTAAAAGAGCAATGTTTCTGAAAATTGCGAGAATAGACGATAGGGGAATAAAGTAAACTCAATTGACATTGCAGCTACATTCATAACATCCTGAGGTGCTAGTTTAACGATATAAGCCTTTACCAAGACCGGGATTGTCTTATTGCTTGACTTACGAAATTTTGCTAGAAGACTGCTTTCCCAAAAAGGGATTTTGTAAAAAACATAACTATGAAATCCGCTTGTCCGATTTTTAAAAAAGTTTGAAAGATAAATAAGGCATTTTAGACATTAATATTAATTTGAAATGACAGTATTTTAAGACAGCCCGTTATATATATATATATATATATATATATATATATATATATATATATATATATATATATATATATATATAAAATAGTCACGGTTTTGTAGTTTAAGACCTGAAGTTTGCTGATGGGGGTACACACACTTCTTCGGGAAAGCTCCTGCGCAGCGGCCTTCACAGAGCACTCTGCCCTTCAACTACTCAGGTGTTGAAGTTTACAACACTTTTTTGCCGATTTTTAAAGACCTCTTAAGTACTAATATCAAGAATTTGTAAAAGATTGCTGCAAGTAGAATATTTGCGAGATTTTAGGGTTCATGAGATTCCCTGGAAATTTCCGGATTTCCTAAGAATTTTCAAGGATTCCCGGGTTTCTTTGGATTTTCAGATAGGGTGGATTGGATTCCCGAAGTGAAATGCCTCTCGGCTCGAATGACCTTTACGGGGCTTGTTTTGAACTAGCTTCGACTGATCGAGAACTTGTGTAAAGGCAAACATAATTCTTCTCTTCCTACTTTTTCAAAGCGCTGAAAAAAAGACTTAAAATCGGCAAACTTTGCGCCAACAAACTATATCGATGTCGTCCATATTTCATTTAATTTTTCAAAGTACGAAAACCGAAGTGGGCATGCGCAACAGGAATGAATCACGGTGAAAAATTAATGCTTGTTCAGATTTGTATTAAAAGTAGATCATGGACATTGAGCATGCGCAGTAGAGATCTGGATTAAACTAAAACAGGATAAACTTTTATGGCGCCTACAGACGTGGCTAATAGACAGAATTCTACAGTTTATAGATGGTTTGTAACTCATTTACGTGATGTAAAAGCCACAAAAGTAGATAAGGATAATAAAAAACAATCAGAGAAACCACACTGTTACCTTTGCAAAGCTAATAATAAACTTGATGAATGGAAAGAGATTAATAAGCTTGATAATAAGGCAAAATTCCTTTATGTTTCAAAAACGTGTCTTTGCAGAGGTTGTTTAAAACATGATCACGTTATTAAACACTGCAAAAAAGAGAGACGTCATCTCTTCATGAGGGTATACTTGAAAGAAAAAAAGAAAATAAGCCCTACTAAAAATGGGAACAGGAAGGTGGAAAAAAAAAACTGTAACATTGCCAAACTAACCCAGTATAATCAAGGGCAATGTTATCTCCTGCTAAATTGATGGGAAACAAAAATAATGCATAAGAAAGTCAGAGTAACATGCATTTCATGATACGACCAGTATGGATACATAATGGAAGTAATACAGGTAAAAATACACTAGCCTATGCATTATTGAGTGAGCAGTCAGATTCATGTTTTATTAAAGGGTCCACCATGAATGAACTAGAGATTCAGGGCTCCAAAGTACACCTGAAGTTAACAACAGTGACAGGTGAAGAAACATTGAAAACATAAAGACTAAAGGACTGGTAGTATTTGGTATAAATTGAGAAATATGTTGTAGTACCTTTTTGGCAGTATTTATAGATCATCTTTTCAGCATTTGACATTATCTTCATAGCACATATTAGTCATATTACTCTCACATATTTAACTTGTATCATTTAGTTGAAATAAGAGTGAGGAAAATCTAACTAAATTTAGAAACTGTATACAATATTCATTAATCAAATGTGATTATTTAGCCAATATCCAAAGCCAATTACAGAAACTGATATGTCAGTAACAAAACAATTGATTTCTTTATAATCCACTACAATATCTGCATCAAACTGAATATGCAGTTTTAAACATAAAGTTTACAGCTTTTCAATTAAAACAAACATGCAAATAAAGTGTAAATTGATTTCAAGCAAACTGTTATTAACTACAAAATAAGAACAGGCAATTTTAGTACTTAATATGATATGCCATCAATAAAAGAATTTCTCACATAGTCACTGAAATCATGTAAAGTAATTGTTTCTATTAATTAGTAAACAAATTGTCTTAAAGAATTAGTGGAATTAACCATCACGTGTCATCCTCTGTCATATGATGATTTCACGGGTCATGGTGCTTCTTTTTTTTCTTTTTTTTTCGTAACTGCATCTTGTCCTGTTTGCCGCTTGAGTCCTGGAGATGTTGTTCTGTTTTTGTAGTCTCGTCCCAGCTTGCTTGTTTCGCCCGTCCATATGGCATCCACTTTGCCCTCCTGTGATGATGGGTGATGCTTAATGCCTTTGTATTTCTACGACAGATAGAGGTTGCACTTCCAGCCACTTCTTCGCGGAAAGGTGTGCCAGTCAGACGCGACCAAATTCCGAGCCAGAAAGTGTAAAAGGGTGGCCTCCTTTACCAAGAATAGCAACCAACTTAACGCCATATGATAGAAGGATTTAAGTTGGACTCCCGATTGGTTTGAACTGTATCGTGCCATCCAGTTAATTCTTGGGAAAGATGACGAGCCTTGTGCAAGAACTTTGCTTTGCTGGAGTATCATAGGAAGGGTCAGTGACGATTGTCAAGACACAAGTGACTCAGGTTGTCTTAATAAGCAAAGTAATAGCCAATACGGTTATCATTAATAGAGATACAAAATGTAGTTTGTTTGTTTTTTTCCTCACCAACAAAGCAATTAATCAACTGCAAATATAAACCCTAAAAACCTAATGGCCACTGCCTTACCAGCAGGGGCGGGTCCAGAGAATTTTCTGGTGGGGGCACAGGAGGTAACAACAATAAATTTGGGGGGGCCGCCCAAAAGAAACAAAAAATTAACACTGCCCACATCAATATTTATATTGTACAGTTACACATTGTTTATATTTTCATCTTGCTGTGTGAGTATTATATATCATTATATGTTAATATTATATATTTATATATAAATATTATATATAAATATATATTAATATATAAAGGGTCAATGACTCTTGGGTGGGGGGCACACGGAGGGGCCATTCAGATTGCAGAGGGGGCGGGTGCCCCCCTGTGCCACCATGGAAGACCCGCCTATTTGAGCCCACATTTAGTGGCTCAATGGCCTCGTTAAAGGGAGCTTCTCAGTTCAACGGCGCTGCAGAAGGCGATGAGGTGCGAGGAAGGCTGTTGCGTCGTGAGAGGCGCCCTTCTCCACGCCGAGGAGGTTGTTCAGCTGCAATGGGGGGACAGGGGGGGGGGGTAGTCGGTTATAGGAAGAATCATCATTGTTTATATATACCTTTCTCAGCTAGAGGACAGGTAAGGTTATTCGACACACACACACACACAGATATATATATATATATATATATATATATATATATATATATATATATATATATATTATAATATATATATATATATATATCTGTGTGTATGTGAGTGGATGGATGAATGGATGAATGAGTGAGTGAGAGAAGTAGATTGTCAGATATACATACATCGATCTATTTCTCAACCAATCTATCTCTCCCTTTCTCTCCTCTCCTACTGCCTCACCTGCTGCACGAAGCTGAGGAACCTCGGGTCGGTGTCCTTGATCCCCATCTGCAGCATCGACGCCTTCATCTCCTCGGCGCTGCGCAGGAAGGAGCTCTGGCGTCTGGACTTGAGCGCCTTCGTGAGGAAGGTGACCACGGTGACCCAGTAGCCGAGCCCCGTCATGATCCACACGATGACGAAGATTTGGTACACAACCCGTGCCCAGCCTTCTTCTATCTCATATCCTAAATAAGACAGTGTTGCATGTGAGTCATAAGTAGATACGTGCGCTTACTCCTCACACTATCACCTTATGCAGTCCATATATCTACTTTGCGTTTGTCATCATAAACGAGCGAACGATAGTGTCCCTGAGCTGGACAAAAAAATAGGGAATTACTTCGGCAAGACACGATCACCATGATGACAATTCCCATCAGTTTTGCAAAACAAAATTTAGTCAAACATAAAAGACGTTCTTTATTTTCCCGACACTTTTCATTATTAGTAAGGCCGGGTTCTTGCGAATTCAAATACCTTACTAATAAACCTAATGCCATCTCATTTTGGAGCTGTAAGCCATGCGTTGAACAGCGGGTTGACATCCGAATTCGTTTTATCTAAGTGACTCCTGATTCGAGGCCCACTGCTACGATTCATGCTTGAGGCTCAACATTTAAGGCAGTGTCCCTTGCTAGCATGTATTGCAAAAAGACTCACATGAAAGGTTGCAATGAAGCTATAGACAAATCACCAAAACAATCGGTATGTAAAGCAAGCTGGGTGAATTGCGACCGCAGCCGGCAAGGCAAGTCCTTTCTTCACGTCGCTCACCAACGACGTGAAAAGCAAGCAAATGGCGTGCAAGCAACCTGCCGATGCTCCTGAATCGATGCTGCAATACACAAGGACGAGCATTTTGCGTTTTTTCCCGTACCTACGGCGCCTCTTTCTCAGATAGGACCCGCTAACACCTTTTCCCATATAACCAGACGGCACAGTCCTGTATACAGCACAACCAAGGGCTATTCTAAATCTATGAATAAACCGGTAGCGACATCGTCTACCTTACCAGTTACCAGGTCTCCGAAACCGACTGTAGTCTGCGAGATGACGGCGAAGTAGACGGAATCCAGGTACGACCAGTAATCAACGGCTGCGAAAATTCCAGCCGGAATTAAGATGAACACCACGAACCCGATGGCGACGTAAATCAGGGTGAAGAGGGCGATGAACTTGTCGGTTTGCTGCTTCTTTGCGTCCAGCTGGAAGGAAGGGAGAAAGTGACGCACAAACAGACATTTGAGTGGCAAATGCAGCTATAGAAATAAATACACACTCCCGTCACATATACACCAATACAGATACATTTACACCACCAATCGCCTTTACTCGCACACACACATACAGACACACAACGAGGCTTTCGGAACAAGATAATACGCCAGACGACGTCTCGTGCCGTGGGGAAAAGCCGCGGTGGCGTGACTTAAATCATTATCCAATTATAGAAAACACTTCATAACGTGGAAAGGATATAAAAACGGGCAAATGAAAAGACCTAAGGCAAAACACTAAATAAAAGAGACCTGGCATAAAAAATCGTTACACGGACGTTGCCGCGTCGTGGTGGCCGGGCGAGGGTCGGCCACGTGGCTCGGCCTGCCTGCCTTTGTGGCAACTCGGAAAAAAGAAGGTACCGAGAGCGATACTGAGAGGCAGAGAATGGAGGTCACGAAATGAAAATGTTTTCTCTCGGTTTGGAAATGGATTTAGAAGATATGAAAAAATCATAGAATTATACTGAATAAAGACATTGTACTTCCAGTAAATATTAGATTTTCGATTTGATTATCAGATTATTACCATGAAAATATTACTAATGCTATTATTACTACGGTTCTCGCAGCCACTGTAATCATAGCAGTCTGACATTACGACAGTAATAAGGATGATTTTAACGGAAGTCATCAACATCAACTGCTTCCATGCTTGGACGACTGTAAGTAATAGTAGCGTCAGGAAAAAAACAACAAAAAAGCTGGGGTGATATTTCCTTCAAAAACAAAAACAAAAAATAAAAATGCAAATGTAATAATACTGCTGCTGTTGAGGGAAGTTATCCTCATTACAAATAATGTCAGAGATACCATTATTATTACCCCAAAAATCACTAAAGTTGCATGAAGATAACCTATTATGGAAATAATTTCACACCCATTCCAAAAAGTTCAGCCAATAAAATAATCTAGGTGGACTAAAACGCGGTAGTCCTATTTTTTACTGTTTTCTTTATATCGTTCCAAAACCTGTGCTACTCACGGTATAATAATAATAATAATAATAATACTGATAATAACATAATAATTGTAATAATGATAATAATTACATAATAATAATAATAATAATGACAATGATGTTATGATTTTTGTTAATATTACCACTTACTGCTATTAGCATTATCGTTACTATTTCGTGTTAATATTATCATCAGTTGTAATCTTGCTTTGAATGCCTGTCCAAAGTATTATGAAAATCAATGATCAATACACAACTAGTGCATATTTATATGCATTTAACAGTTGCATATTCGGGAATCACACTAGCAGGCCATTTGGAACAACCTAGGGAATTTTCTATCTACCTAAAAGAAAAAAAAAAACGAAATGGAGGAGTCTCTCACTCTCTCTCCTCTCCTCCTCTCTCTCCCTCTCTCTCTCTCTCTCTCTCTCTCTCTCTCTCTCTCTCTGTGTGTGTGTGTGTGTGTGTGTGTGTGTGTGTATGTGTGAGAGAGAGAGAGACTTCCTTTCCATGCAGGTTCATTTCCATATTCATGTGTACTCTCCCCCTATCACACACTACTAACCTTTGCCTTGAACAATTTGAAAAACTGTTCGCCGAAGAAGTCAGAGGTCCAAATCAGCATCACGCCGGTTAGTGGAATGCCTGTGACAGCATAGATTATGCACATGACTCTGCCCGCAGTTGTTATTGGATACTGAAACCCGTAACCTGGGGGAGGAAAGGGAGAGATGAGTATGCACGGTTGATGCGAGGACAGGGGAGGAGGACAGAAGAGGACTCAGGTAAGAGGAACAACTTACAACGTAGGAAACAAAATTGCGTTAGTGAAGATTTATTGTAACAGAAATCTACAGTCGCAGCATGATACAACTGAACGAGGTTATGAAAACCTGGTGGTTTGAAGTTACACGGGTGGTCATTAAAGGGTGAACTATTAACACTTTCACTAGTTAATTTAGCTCTAATAAAGAAGGTGGCATAGGACGGCCGCTTAAAGCCAAGAGCAGGTTCCCCGGGAGGAAGTGCCTGAGACGTGCGGAGACGAAGGGCGGCCAGACCCTCAGGGGGCTCTTGGGCCGCCAGGAGAGGCCAGGGGATGAAGTAGCCCGCTGGGGGATGGGTGACATGTGTGGCAGAGACATGTAGGTGGAGTTAGTGAAGATCATCGGTCACGTGGCCAGGCGGTGAGGGACTGAGCGGCCTTGAGCATCACGAAATGACTGGCGAGGCTTGGGAGAGGACAACCACGGCTCAGGAAGACGTGGGCTGCAAGTCCATGGGCCAGAACCGAACAAAGGAACCGGAGGAGCGCGAGGGGGAGGGGAGGAGGGGGCGAAGGGTGCAAAAAGAGAGGGCGCTGAAGGCTTTTGAATGTGACGCAGAAAAAATGCAAGGAATAAAGGAAGTGGATAAAAACGGGAGGAAACAAAGCGAATGATACTATTGAGATTTTTTTTTGCATCATTTTCTTCTATGTATATACATAACAATTAATAAATAAATATATCTCTGTATATATATA
>NW_020872548.1:311329-313829 GCF_003789085.1 Penaeus vannamei
AGTATAACTTAAACCTTTACTTATAACTCAAAAAGAATTGTACGCAGTATCTTGGGTCTTAGAAGAAATGATCTCACTCATGAAGCTTTCCTAAATCTCAGAATTTTCAAAATCAAGGAAATTAATACTTACTGCTGTGCACTTTGTTTTTAAAGTAAAGTAACGACATGTTTTATCACAGAACTAACGACAGATATCCCCTAAGAGGCAATAATATGCTAGATGTTCCATTCATGCAGTCTGATCAATCTAAATCATGTATACTATATCATGGACCAACTCTCTGGAATGCTCTCCCTGATAATGTACGTAGCTGCGCTACTTTGTCATCTTTTAAAAGCACTGAAATGTTACTTGTTATCACAATATATCATATAATGTTTAACTGTACTTCATTTATATTATATTTTTCTATTATTTGCTCTTGCATCTTTGTATTTCCTACTATACTGTAATTATATGTATATATGTATATGTATATGTGTATGTATATGTGTGAATATATGCATATGTATATATGTATATGTATGTATGTGTATGTGTGCATGTATATATATATATAATATATATATTTATATATATATATATTATATATATATTATATATATATATATATATATATATATATATATATATATATATATATATATATATATATATATATATATATATTCATATGTGTGTGTATGCGCACATTGGGTGTGTGTGTGTGTATGGATGTATGTCTGTGCATATATATGTATGTGTATGTTTATATCTATACATATATGTATGTGTATGTTTACATCTATACATATATGTATGTATATGTTTATATGTATATGTCTATGTTTATATATGAGGATGTATATGAGTGTATGTGTATGTAGGTATGTGTGTGTATGTGTTTGTGTATATTTATATCTGTACATATAATGTATGTCTCTTATGCTATTTACTGCCTGTAATTTTCCCTAATATAATTATGTACAATGTCATTCAGTAATTGTATTATTAGTTTACTTATTTATTTACATTATGTTCTTATTTCTCTTTCTTGTTTTCAATGATTAATAGTTCAAGGGGCCTTTCTAAGGGAGTCTCACTCCTGGAGGGCTCAGCCATATCACTATTGTAATATGTTGTATTTTTGTTGATGTATTGTATTTGGCTAAATTAATTATTTGATTGTGATTCTGATTCTCTCTCTCTCCCTCTCCCAAGAACCCATCATGTGTGTAAAGGTAATGTGGCACACGGGGCGTGCAATGGTTCAGTTCAGGAAAATAGTAACATTCAATAATGAACAAGATCGACAATGAATCAGTCGAATGAATCTGGGACTCAATCTCAATGTTAATTAGGACCGAGTCCCTGAGTTTGAGTTGTGGGAAAGTCTCCTACAACTCGACCACCAAGCCATACCATTCTTCCACCAACACTACTTCCTTCCTCTCTTCCTTTCTTTTCCTCTCTCTTTCTCTGTCTCTCTCTCTTTCCCTTTTTCCTTCTTTCTCCCAACAGTCAATTCTTAGTCATGGGCATGCTCCCCTCCAATGCAGACAAGGTGTGCCACTTACGAGTTTCCTAATTTCTTGATCCACTTAAATTTTAGTCAAATACCTCTCAGTACCATCATTTCAGACCAACTTAATATTATGTGTGATTGGCTGGAAACAGAAAAAAAAAAAAAAAAAAAAAACATGAGAGAAATAATGGGAGAGAAAGCAGGCAATTTGCCACATTGTCTCATAAATCAGAATGTATGCCTTTCTCTCTATCTCTTTTTCCTTCTTTCTCCCTGCAGTCAATGCTTTGACATAGGCATGCTCCCCTCCAATGCAGCCAGGGTGTGCCACTTACACACTTACGTGTTTCCCAATTTCTTGATCCATTTATACTTAGTCGAATACCACTCAGTACCATCGATCGCGGTCATTTCAGATCAGCTTAAAATTATGTGATTGGCTGGAAACAGAAAAATATGAGAGAAATAATGGGAGAAAAAACAAACAATTTGCCACCTTGTCTCATAAATCATAATGTATCACTTTCTCTCTGTTTTCACTCTTTCCAATTATCTCTCTATCAGCCCATTGCCACATCTCATCCAACTCACTACCACTCACTATGTTGACAAGGAGCCATGCAAACAAAACCATGCAGGTTGACAAGGGGTCTGTGCATTTACCAGTCTAGAGAGAGAGAGAGAGAAGAGAGAGAGAGAGAGAGAGAGAGAGAGAGAGAGAGAGAGAGAGAGAGAGAGAGAGAGAGAGAGAGAGAGAGAGAGAGGAGGAAAAGAAAGAGAGACAGGAGGAACTCATGATGACTTCATTGGTCATAGGGCCAAGACCGCAGACGAGCATTGGGTTGGTGTTTTAGCTGAAAGAAGGTTTGCTGCAGTAGGGTGTGAAAATGTCTTTTTTTTCGTAAATTTTTTCCTGAACTGAACCATTGCTCACCCCGTGGACCACATGAGCCTTACACACATGATAGGTCCCCGGGCAAATCAAACAATATC
>NW_020872548.1:326329-345637 GCF_003789085.1 Penaeus vannamei
ATTTTTTCTCTGTGAGATTTAGAATTGAGAATTCGATCATTTCGTTTGCCCATGGCGGGGGTTCTTTGTAATCAGGGTGAGGGGAGTCCATACCCTTGGCAAGCAATGATTCTTTTAGCTGAAAGCGTATCAAAACTCTGGCTGTATGTGTGAGCCAGGAAATTGTCCGCAAACAACTGGTAATCTTGTTGTAGGTGTCTGAGAATTCTTTGTATTAGATAGGAGTTCTGGGTGCATGCAGGACCTTGGAAAGGAACTGTGCTGCCATTAGATCAATTCTGGTGTCCATGGACGGTAAATCAGCTTCCATGAGGAGGTTGATGACCTTTGTCCACTTGGGTGCACCTAGAATTATCCTGGTTGCTTCGTTTTGTATTGTTTCCAGTTTTTCTTTTAATGTTGTACTGGAAGCAATGAGGGCGACAGATGCATAGTCAATAATAGGACGGACAGCATGTACATAGAAGGATCTTATTACTTTGTGACCTGCTCCTATGTGTCTCCCTGTCATAACTTTCATGACTGACAGTCTTTCCTTGGTACTGTCAAGCAGGTATACGATCTCCTTTTGGAAAGTGAGTGTGTGTCCTATTCATACACCAAGGTATAGATAGTCCTTCACCCATTCCAGATCCATACCCTGTACAGTGAGTTTTTTGTTTCTGACATTAGTTCTCACACCAGGTTTAGACAACGCTGAGCTCTAGTTAGGCAGTGATTGCCAGAGGCCATGATTGCCACGTCATCTGCATAAGAGATGATCTTGCATCCCTCTGGCAGGTGAATGTCGAGTATGTTGGACATGAGGGTATTAAACAGGGCTGGACTAAGAACCCCTCCCTGAGTTCCATTTTCAAGTGGCATGTGCTGTGAGAGATGGCCTTGAAATCTGACATTTGATGACCTATTTTTAAAATAGTCAGCTATCCAGGCCAAGAGTCTGCCTTTGACTCCTTTGTGGATTAGGGTCTCTTGAATGGCAAGCGGACTTGCCAGTTCAAAAGCCTTCTCCAGGTCAAGGAAGACAACCACGGCGGGCGAGGTGCAGATTGTGCTTAAGAGTGTGGAAATGCTATGAGCAGTGCTCTTACTCCATGTGAACCCGTGCAGGTGTTCATGAGGGGGACCCGTCTTCCATCGGAGCCTGTTGAGTACCATCTTCTCAGCTGTTTTACCCAGGCAGCTGAGAAGAGAGATGGGACGGTACTTGCCAGGCTCCTTTAGTTTTGGGATGGGAACTATTGTGGCTTGTTTCCAGCTCTGGGGCACCGTGGCGGTTTGCCAGGATTTATTGATAACCTGCAAGAATGCAAGTTCTGCAAGGCCTAAATGCGAAATGATGCGGTGGGAGATCCCATCAGATCCCGGTGGTTTTGTATGATTTTCTTAGTTCCCTAAGAGAGAACAAGGCATCTGAGTCATCAGCTTTGAGTGCCTTGTCTCGTATGAGAGCAAGTGTTTCTGGATTTAAGTTTTGTTGTTTTTCTCTCATCATTGGAGGCAGACTGTTGGTGCTGGTTCTGGCTGAGAACTCAAGCACCAATCTGTTAGCCTTTGATTGTGGGTCATGATGAGTGCATTTCGGGGCTTGGCGGCTTGTCGCTTGCCTGACCCGTTTCCACAACTCTGTAAGGCTGGTCTGGTGCCCATTTTTCCTGCCTTACTCTGTTGGCAGTTTCCTTGGCATCCACGACAGCTTCCTTCAACAGGGCCAGATTGTCGGGAGATCTTTGCCGTCGGAAGTTTTTTTTCTGCACATATTAACCCTGTGGTTGACCTCTTTGATCTCGTCATTATAGTACCAGGCGTCTTTGTGAGTTCTGGACCATGGGCGAGTTTTGGGGATGGTTTGTGAGGCTGCCTGGTGTATGGCCTGGATTAGCCTTGCCTCTAGCACATCCACATTTTCATTATTGTTATTGGGTTCATTGTCTTTCAGACATCGAGCCAAGCCTTCCTGGAAGGCAAACCAGTTGGCCTTGTCTGTCTTCCATTTAGGAATGTGATGTCTTTGGGTTGGACCTGCATCCATTAGTGTGGTGACTATGCCGTAGTGATCACTAGTAACCGTATCATCGACACACCACCGAATTCTCTCCACCATTGTTGCAGTGGCAAAGGTGAGGTCTAGAACCCCTCCTTTCACATGCGTTGGTTCTTTGGTGTTGAGAAGAGCGATCTCAGGGAATGTCTCAAGCACTTCTGCTATGTGAATGCCAGCCGCGTTCGGCCTTTTGCGGGGATTCAGCATGGCTATGTGTGCATTGAAGTCTCCCCTATGATCACTCGGTCTTGTGCTGCGGTAGTGCAGACCTGGTTTAGATCTAAGCTCTCACAGTGGTTTGCTATAAATATATATTTTTATAGGGCCCCCAGGTAGCTGAATCTCAACCGCAAGAGATTCAACACCATCTCCACAGTGCGGTGGGTTGGCTATTAAGGAGCACGGGATTGCTTCTTTTACCAGGGTCATCAGGCCTCTAGCACCATCCAGGTTTGGAGTGGTGAAGGCATGATATCCTGAGAAGCACACAGATCCCATAGTTAGTGTCTCCTGGAGCATGACGACGTCAATGCTTCTTGCTCGCTCTATTGACTGGAGAAAAGGAGTTTTTGCTTTTATAGCTGCAGATATTCCACTCCAGAATGCTTAGATTGTGTGCCATGATGGTTACTCAGAGTCACGCTTCAGCTTCAGATGCCCCAGTGCTGGTGGCATCTGATAAATATAGATCCTCGTTGATTGAGGATTGTACAACGTCCTCTAAGTGAGACACCGGTTAAGGGTCTACCGAGAGGTGTAGACCCTTGGTTGGAAGTGCCACCTCGGGTCAAGGGACCAGACTTTGGCTGCACAGACTCGGCCTGCAGTGGGGGCTTCTGCTGCACAGTTTCAGACTGTCCTGACAGACTAGCTGGGGTTTCACGTGATGCTTCTCCCGAAGCTAGCCTGCCATCCGAGGATTTAGGGAGGGCAGTGCTGCTCGTTTTCGGGTTGGAGGCTTCTAGCTTCCTTCCCTTCAGAGCTGCAACAGTTTGGGTCATAGCCGTCATGGCGACCTGCACTGCTTTCTCCGCCTCCTCACTGGTCCTCCCCAAGGCTGTTGCTACTGCAGAAACTACACAGCACTCAACAGGAGAGTCATATCTTTCTCGTCAAAGGAAAGATTATCCTCTATTGGGGGGACCTTTGCTGTGGTCTTTGAACCTTTTTCCCTTTGGTTCTTTTTTGTGGTTTTGCCACTAGCAAGCTTGGGGAATTCCTCTCTGTTAGAGGTATCCAGTTTTGGCTGTGGGGGCGACTCCTTCCTCTTAGGAGGTCGGGTAGTCTTTTCTCTTTTATTTTGACCCCAGACATAGGTGCTTGGGGGTGCAGGGACAAAGTCAGGACGCTTTTTGGCTTGCTCCTGCTTTTAATGACTGCCTGTTTCCTGACAGAGCAAGCCAGGCTCCAGGCATGATGTTTCTTGGCACAATTTGGACACTTGGCTGTTGTGTCCTTCTGGCCATCTTTGTGTGCCTTTATACACACTTCTGTTTCGTGTGCCTTGCTGCATACACCACCTCTGGCTTTGGCCTTGCAGTTGGCCTGGTGATGGCACGTGAAGCACCTCAAGGGCTCTAGCACATATGTCCTGAGCTTGTATGAGACCCAGTTACCCAGATCAAGGGTGGTGATTGGGGCTCCCTTGAGGATAACCAGGACTTGCCTGGTTGGAGACTTCCCTTTGGTCATGCGGGAAGCCTCCACCACTTGTGGGAGAGACGTGATCACCTCTATGTCGAGCCCTAGTGGAAAACCAAGTAGCACCATCTTGGTCTTTTTCTCTTGGGAGGTTAGTGGTGAGATACTCACTTTTCTTCCGTCTTTTCGCACCTTGATTTCCTGCAGGAAGTTCAGGGTGGCTTTGTCTTTGGGGACAATAATCATGCCCTCATCTTTACAGATTCGAATTGAAAGTCTGACGTTCCTTTCCTTCTCCAATGCCCTAACCAGTTGGTAGGCATTGTCGAAGTCTTCAGGTTTTTTTGGTACCTTAAACCGCGTTAATCGACTTGGGGTGTGTTCTGACTCTTCAGAGTCTGTTTCCACCTTTCGTCGCAGGGGTTTAAGGCCTTTAGAAGTGGGGGCAGCTGGTTTGGCTGGTTCAGCTTGAGCCCCTTCTTGACTGTGGGAATTCTGAGGAGAGTTCAGGTTTCTCTGTCTGGTGTGCATGGACAGACTTTGTGATTGATATTTCTGTCTTGACCTTGCTTAGACACATTCGGCCTGGATTTTTTCTTTCGCCCTGGATTTTGTTTTTCTTTCGCCCCCCTGCAGTCTTGAAAGGCTCCAGGGTGACTGACATGGTCTGATTCATTTTGTGGTCATGGAGAGAGGATAGGTCAGATTGGTCCCCTTTTGGGGACTATCCTTATACCTGCTCTCAGGGTGAGGTCTTATGAAGGGCCTCAAAAAAGCTCTGTTTCATACACTCAACCCTTCAGCACCACAGGACAGGAGATCCCCCTGGGTGGGCTGAACTCGGAGTTTTGGTGTGGTAAACGCTCTGCACCCCAATCCTGCTACAAGGGAAGTATGATCACGTCACCGCAGCCCAGGTGAATCTTGGAAATCGGCGTTTCCCGCAGGCCCAGGCTGCACCAGGAAGTCAGAAAGAGAGGGCAAGGGTCAGGCACCGAAAAGTCGCCCTAGGTGCGTGGCCACAAACTATGTCCAGGACCAGAGGGTCCAGTCTAGGTTTGCAACCTCGCTCTCCAAGGGAGCGGTAATGGGGCACTTACTACAAGAGAAGGCCTGGCCAATTGTCGCGGCGAACCATGATAATTTAACGGAGCTCTCTGTGTAGTTTGTTGTCAAAGAGTATCAGTCAAGCTCAAAGTCTAGTGGCTTTTGGTCAGGAGGATCACGCCAAGTGGGTAACAATAATGTCTCGACAATTGGGTGATCTCGCTCTATACACCACAGGGGAGAGGACCTGTGTTGCAACAGGTATTGCTATGACAATACCTGTGTGTTAAGCAATGTGTCTCCAAAGGTCTCCTTACCATGTATGTTAGAGCATACGCAATGTAAGGAGACACGGGGGAGGAGGAGCCAGTCACTCCATCGACCAATCAGCCCCCAGGCTCGCTAGACACACAGGTGTGTGTCTACCGATACTCGGCGCGAAGGGTCGACGAGGACGAATTAATTCACAAACTTGCTATGGGAGCTAGATTTCGGCAGATCGAGTGTGCGGATGGAGCTTACCAAGGTAGCAACGTCCGCACAACGAGCCGAAGGAATCTAGAAAACGAGCGAGATGGAATTGAAGTACGGAAAAAAGAAAATAAAAGATAACTCCTCTCCACTGCATGTCCTCTCTTGGTGGTTCTGCAAATCATGCAGGGGAATGGAGTTCTGTGGCCGAAGGGCGCCTGGGGCCTGCACAGTAGATGTGGTACTGTTGGACAGGCATCAGGTGCTCAGGCTCGCATAAAAAAAAAAAAAAAAAAAAAAAAAAAATTGTGTTCCACATATAACTCTTATTATGCAACAAGGCATAACCCTTAATCACTTAAATTAATCCATGTATGACAATACATGAATTCTGACTCCTGGCATATGTACATATACATATATATTTATTAAACTTAATATTGCGAAAACGACCACGGGACCTTGCAGGTATGAGCAAACTAAAATTTGAAACCCATCAAAAGGGGTGAAGCCCCCTAACTTTAACCCTCAATCTTCCTTAATATCTATCTTTCCCTTCCCCGCTATCTTAGTTTTCTTCCAGACTCACTCTGCAGTCTATCTTTAGCTTTAGCCTAGACTAGCCTAGCCTAGAGTTCAGCACTCACGATCCTCCACCTAAGCAAGACACAGCAAGCAGCAACAAGGCCTACCCAGGCCTTAGCCGTCGGGGGAGCCGCCCCGGCTCTCCTCGTCGATCTCCAGCACACCAGCCATACCTGTGGGCACTTGCAGCCCACACCGAAAAACTCCTCAAAGAGATGATTAACACCATTCTATGGCGGATGCAGATCCATTGCCATAAGAGTACAGAGAGCTTTACATGCCTTGGCAGTGCAGTTCATGTTTCTGGGCTGTCAGACCAGGAAGTCAGTAGACGGATTGGTCTTGCAGGAGCCATGGAAGTCAACAAGAGTATTTGGAGGTGTCTACCTATGCAGAAGGACTAAGTTACGTGTCTTTAAGGCCTTGATACTGACAGTTTTCCTCTGTGGAAGCAAAACCTAGACGATATTTAGTGCCTTGGAATCACGTCCTGATGCCTTTTGTAACAAGTGCCTACACCGGATCATGGGGTACAGTTGGCAGGACCATGTGTCCAATCGACATCATGAAACTGGGATAGAACCTGTTACTTGCATAATCTGTGACCGCCAACTCAGGCTAAACGGGCACCTAGCTCGTTTCCCTGTGGATGACCCTGCCCATCAGGTTGCCTCTTTACAAGACAATCCTGTGCGGAGGCCTATGAGAAGACCTAGGAAGTTGTGGCATGGGCAGCTTGACCAGACCTGTCGTGAAAAACTAGGGATGGGCCGAGGGCCTCCCTAGCGACTCGCCATAAGGGACCTCTGTGGCTGAAAGCGAAGGGTGCTAAAGCTAAAAGTGTGTAAAGAAGAGGGGGTGAAGGAAGAGTGGGGATAGGAGAAGGATAAGGAGGAGGAAAAAAATTTTAGGAGGAGCCGGAGCTTCACCCAGCCTGCGGGTAAGCTTGAGGTAATAGTTGGAGTGGGTTTGTTGAAAGGGGAAAAGGGTTGAGGGGCCCAGCGCCATCTGCAGACTCGTGTGTTCGCCGCGCGGTCACACCCCCGCGGGTCCGTGTGACGAGATACGGCGCGGGGTGAGGACCACGGGGCGTAGAGCCTCGCTATGGCGAACACGGAGCCTCTCGGCTAACTGAGGGGGAGGGGAAAGAAGTTGGCAGGTTTTTGGCGCCATCTGTGGTATACTCGAAGCCCTCTTGACCGTGGCTCCAGAGCTGTCCCTCGGCTAACCATCTCCGCTGAAGCAGGATGAAGCTCGAGTGAGGCCACACAGAGGCTGGCCCCTCCCGCCCGGGTCGAGAGGAGATTTCTCTCCCTCGGCCGCAGGTCTTCCGGAGGGGCGCGTCTCGGGCGGCCTCACCACAATTTGGTTAACTCCACTCGACGTGACGCTTCTTTCCCTTACGCTAAAGGGTTTATGGTCCTGGCACGGTACTAGCAGCAAGGGCCACGTGTCGGAAACCGAAACCAGTGGGATGTCAGGGTAAGGATAAGGATGAGGTCAACGCTATGGCAAGGATATGGTATGAGTGAGGGTGAGGGTAAGGTGGCAGTCAAAGCGTCAGGAGACGAGGTGAAGGTATGTAAAAATGGGGATAAGAGAGGGCAGTAACTGGGGGAGATTACTTTATTAAGGAGATTAAAAGGTACCGGACCACAAAAACCAAAACAAAACAACAAATGAACAAGCAGAAAGAGAACACAAAAACAACTGAACAAAACGAGTGGATAGGGGAAGGGGAAATTTGAAAGGAATGAGTAGAAGGTGGCTTCAAAGCGATGCGGCAAAACCCGAAACACTGCATCATTCCGTGTCCCATGCCAAGGAAAGAGATCATGGCCTAAACCTGATCTCCAGCCGGAACGAAGGATGGAGGGTGAGTCCATCCAGCCAGTGGTGAGTCAAGCGCGGAGTTTGTTGGTCTGTCTACAGGCCAACCTATCCCACTCTATGTTAAAGAGGAAGCGGGAGGCTTCCTCGTGGAGTTCAGACGTGCAATAGATCGATCACGACCCATTACAAGGAGCCGTCTGAGTGCTTCATTCAATCAGAACAAGCTGGAGTTTGTGTTTATTAGTGTTTGCTGTTAGTGAGAGTGAAGTGTTTGTGTGTGAAGGAGAGTTTTTGTTTTGTTTTGTTTAGATACAGCTCGTGCGTGGAATTGCGTGGCCAACACGGGGTACTCCACTGAGATGGAGGAACCCGCGCCGGCTCGGTCGGTCGTCAGTTAGTCACTCAAGGTACACCCATTCTACCTGGGTTTACCTTGCGTGGCGTAACCTGATCCCTGTAACTGCTCCGCGATCGATGCGCGATCGCCGGCTCCTCGAGGTCAGGCAGGGAGTCCTGTGAACAGGACACGGCGCGGAAGTTCTAGGAATCGGCGTACCAATTCCTGATGCTCCCGCGCTGTCCCAGGGGTCCCCTGGCGGGGAGCATGGCTCCAGCCAGGGGGTCCGAGCCTAAGCCCGGCCTCGAGAACGCTCTCGAAGTCGATGTCGGAGTCGCTACTGTCGTCGTCAAGAATGGTGTCATCCAATCTACGACGACGAGCTTGAGGGATAGGAGGATCCTTTTTGTCTTTCTTGGAGTGCATGATGGTGGTGTGGTTTGTTTGCGTTTGTGATCAGTGGTATTTGTAGAATTGCGTGTCTGTGCTGTTTCTTTTTATCTTCGTTGTGGCTGAGGTTGCAAAACGAGGTGTTGGTGATGTGAGGAAGAATGAGGCTCTGGGTGAGTGTCTGTCACCTCATTTCCTGTGGTTTTTGTGCTTGTTGTGGCGTACTCAGGGATGTATAGGTTTTCATCTTCAAAGATTTCCTCAGGGACAACAATGCTGTTTCTTTGGAGCATAATAGGGACAATGTCTGCGTTGTATTTGGCTCAGCTCGTTTTGCCTTTAGTATTCCCTTCCGTTTAGGGCAGGATCCACTAACTGCAACATGCGATCCCTTGCAGTTGCAGCATTTGATGGTTTCAGTGCACCTGGCGAAGAAATGACCGTCGCCGGCGCACCAAGAGCATCTCTGGGGGTGTGTGCATTGGTGTTTTTTGTGGTGAAAGCGGTAGCAGTTTAAGCATTGGTCGATGTGAATGAAGCATTCGGGTTCCAAGTTGTAGGTGGGGACCGATGTATTGAACATCATGAGTCCCCGTGAGAGAAGTTTCTGGGCTTCCTCGGGGGATGAGACGCGAATCTTGACGATTCGCGACTCGGGCGGCTTGTAAACGTCGAGAACATTGACACCGTTCTTGACGGAAACCTCCTGGCAGATGGACTCGCACGATCGTGGGGGCATCGTCTTGTCGATCTTTTTCGCCACGATCGTACACTTAGCCTTCATCTCGGGGGAGGGAAGAGGTGAGAAGCCATGGTCTTTGAGCTTTCTTTGGCCGTCGGCCGAAAGAAATGGGGTCAGGTGTTCGGGTTTGGCAACTGTCACCTTGAAGCTATTGTGGACCTTAAAGAGGTGTGTGACTGCCACCTCCATGATAATGAAGATGTTCTGGAGAGCCTCCTCACAAGAGATAGGCTCCCCAGTGTACGCTAATTTGATGACGTGACCCATGAGTTACGTCATAGTGAGGGTGATAAATGATGGGTAGAGGAGGCTAGCAGAGCTAATTAACTGGACGATGAAAGGGTGGAAGTGGTATCAAAAAAGGTGAGGCACACAGGGTAGCCAACAGTCTCTATGTGGGAAGGCCGGTCGGGGTCGGAACCCTGCCGAACGGGCGTGAGCCCTTATATGTTCGGCCGAACACTTCGCAGTGAAATTATTGGCTGCCACTGTACTTCGTGCTTTTAATTACTTGCACATCAAGGCTTGTAATTAAAAGCACTAGCCCAAAGCAGGTATTGCGTAACTGCACCCAAAGCAGTTACACCAAGAGCCAATCGTCTTGTCTGTCGTGGGGGTGTCAATCTCTTTATCATCCATGATGACAACGACAGAAAAACCTTGGACCTAGAAGATCTAGGTATGCCCTGCGAAGGGTAGATGTGGCCTAGGTCTATATAAGTACAGGTCTTCTCACTTCGGAGTTCTGCGCAGCTTTGGGTGATAAGGCCTATGACGTCACAAGGAGGAAGCTGAAAGCAGGGGGGGCGGGGAGAATCGTTGCATGGTAGAGTGGGAGGGAGATAATAGAAAACGGTAGTAAATGAGCAGATACTTAAGTTATTTTAGATGTTGGAACATTGAACGATTTATATACTGGACAGATTTTACAGGCGATGATTATCAGCTATTGTTTGTAGGTCTATATAACATATTTTCCGTGACTTTAGTTTTGTAATTCTCATGTTGCAGCTTAGATTGGCATAATAAAGTAAAATAAACAAAGAACACATGGCATATGTAAACACAAATGTTTTTGACTAAATTATAAAACAAATACAACAAAAACAATAATAATGATGATAATAATAATATAATAATAATAATGACAATAAATAAACATATGCATACATATACATATATAAGCTGCAACCAACGACTAGGCATTGTGGCTTTGCGCGCGCCAGTCAGTCAAACGAACGAAAACGAGAGAGAGGAGATCCTTACGGCTGATTCACCAAGAAAGATTACACGATTAGCGTCGATCCCCCACGCACTTCCTCCTAGTGACGTCATGCACGAGACGGACGAATTTGAGTCGCTTAGTGATGAGACCTGTACTTAAATAGACCTTGGACATATAGACATACACATATATATATGTATATATAATATATATATATATATATATATATATATATATATTATATATGTATACATATATATATATAAACTATATTTATTTAAATGTATATATATACATATACATATACATATATACACATATGTATATATGTAAATGTATATATATATACATATACATATACATATACACTCGTAATGATTTCTGTGGTTGATTTTCCATTCGGGAATCGTAATCTCAGAAGGAAAAGGAGGGCCAGGGCTGTGATGAACATCTTTATTAAGTAACGTTTCGAAGAGTTATCTCTCCATCATCAGACTAAAAACAGAGAAATACAAGAACAAATTAGATAAGATAAAAGAGAACAGTGGTAAAAAATAGTTTATAACAGAGTAAACAAATCAAAAGGTAACAAGTGAACAAAAAAGAAACAGTCAAAAACATAGTGGAAAAATGTAAAACTTGGGTGAGGGTGAGACATACCAAAGACAAGTGAGGAAGTGCTAGTTACGGTGGTTGAATTACACCGTAAACAACTGAATGGCTGTACTATTGTTCTGGTCAGGTTTCATCTTGTGGATATACAGGGATTCTGAGATGAGAAGGTCAAGTTTGTTAGCTGTTGTGGACAGAATTTTAAAATCATTGTGAGTGAACGGGTGATCTTGTGAGTGTGAATGCTGACGAACAGCAGAGAAAGGAGGTCTGCTCAGAGGTAGGCTCGTCCTGATAGATTTGCCCATATGTTCGAGTGTTCTATGTTTGAGCCATCGAGTGGATGACCTAATGTACCTAGCGTTACATCTAGGACAATTGAAAATATATACTATATTCGATCATAGTTCTGAAGGCAGAGGCATTCTTTTTCTAAACAACGAGTTGATACTATAGTGGTTGACAAGGACAATATTGAAACTGATCTGAGGGAATGAATGTTTAAGTATTTCACGTAATTGTTTTCGAATGGTAAAACTTATATCACCAAGATACGGTAATTTTATGAACTTTGTTTCTTTGTAAGCGGTGAGGATTTTTGTGGGTGGGCTTAGTTTATCCAAGAATGATCTTAGGGTCTTGTAAAAAATGTTATCAGGAAAACCATTGCTATTGAAATAATTGACTAAGAATTTGATTTCGTCATCAAATTGGATCCAGGTAGTGCAAATTTTAAATGCTCTATTAATTAGAGTGGTTATATTGTTAATTTTATACTTCAAAGGTGTGAAACTTAAATAATTCATTCCCAAACCGGTGAAAGTAGGTTTTCTATAAACCGAAGTAGAGAGACGTCCGTTTTCTTTGGGAAATCAATGCGTCAAGAAAGGAAAGTTTGTTTTCTTTTTCTGTTTCGCACGTAAACTTAATGTTTGGATGTTGTTCATTAAGATATGACAGAAACTGTTCAATGTGTGACTGTTGTTTGAAAAGAAGAAACGTGTCATTTTACAAAAGATACGTGGATGACACGTTTCCAGACCGTGTCATTTGCAAGTACAAAGGACCATAACGAGGTTTGCCTCGCTTTTGTGGGCACTCATCTACCCACTCGTTCCATCCAGGTACCTCGTTATATCTGAGTGACTGGTGAGAGCTGTGCCCCGAGTCAAGCAGCGCCTTCACAATATCTTTGTAAAGAGTCCGCATGTCTCTCATGTGTGAGGTGTTTACGACAAGCTCGATCGTTGCATGTTAGCATGTTAGTGGGTAGATTGTGATATATTTTAGCATGCGTTCTATGTTCACATAATACTGATTATTATTCTTGACTGTATACTTAATCCGAGCATCAAACTAATGCAGAAAGTGACACCATTGCATTACCCAGCGCAAAACACAGAGATCTGTGGTCCGACCCAATAACACTGTGATTGATGTGAACATTTTTTAATCTGGCCATGAGCGAGCTGGGGCACCCGACGTGGTTAAGCCACCTCGTGTGACCCGTTGCGTCGCTTACCCACGTGAACGAGTCCTCCTCCAACACTTCCATATCGCCGATCACGATCAATTCGGAGCCAACCAAGACTCTGGGTGGGCATTGTCACCAGTTACAACAACAGAGTTATTGTGGTAATCCTGTATTTAAATTAAACAATAAACTTTAGCTAAGTACTCAATGAACTCCACTATATTTTCCCCATTATCATATGGCAGATATCAATGCACTATGTGACAATCATTACCCATATTTTTAATGTCGATACAAATGAGTCTCTCGTCTGCCGTGTCAACTCTAATTATAGATGGAGATAAACTTCTGTACAAGAAAGCCACTCCGTACGGCCCTCCGTCAAGCAACCGCATAGAATAAATCAACGGGAGACGTTCCATAGTAAATAAAATCGTCATCAATGTTACCTAAAAAAACTCAAATCCTGCTCAGGTAACCAGTGCTCTTGCAAACAAATTACATCATAGTGCGCACAAAGTTGGCGAACACAAAGCACGTTTGCTTTCACCGATCTACAATTATGGCTTGCGATGCGCATCAATCAAACCATCTCTTTTCTGGTTTGTAAATGTCAGCAACCTTATCCTTGGGCATGCCTTTTATGACGACCTTGAAGGAGCGATACTCGGGAAATCGTTGCGTCTGAGCCTCACAAGCGATGTCCGTCTCCGCACCCACCATCTCCTGCAGGTGAGCCTTCAGGACCTCCTCACCTATGTCAGAAGACAGCCGGCTCACGAAGAGGCGCACATCCCATACTTGCTGAGCTGCCGACAAACGACTCGTGCTGGCTCTCGTGCCGATCATTACCCGTTGTCGTTGTAGCTGCCTTGTCCCTGGTTCTCCTGCACTGGTCTCCCTCATCCTGTGTCGTTGAATCCTTCGGGTTTGGTGACGCTGATACTGCTGTTCACTTTCATTGGTTGACTCCGAGTTGTGCATCTCCTCCGCTTGTGTAGACGGATGGCTACTCTCCTCACGGCGGTTGTCAGTTTCTTGTCCCGTCTGCTGGACCGATGATCCGCGGCGTCGTTCAAGAGGCATCTTACATTCACTCCAACACCGCTGTCGCGTCTCCCTCCCCGCAGGCTGCCTCTGGCCACTTTCTACCGCAATGTTGCACACGTATGTTTCAGGTTGCTATTCATCCCGGCTAGTTTGCTCCCCTTGCCTGTGCTCATTTGGTTGTGCTGACTTAAGTTTCTCCAACATTTTCTCCATTACGTCTACCTTGGAGAATAGGCGACGTAGTTGTGCTGAAGCATTCTTGGATAATAAACTATGTCCACTCACAAAAATCCTTACCGCTCCCAAAGAAACTTTCATAAGATTACAGTGTCGGTGATAAGTTTTACCATTCGCAAACAATTATGTGAAATACTTAAACATTCATCCCCACAGATCAACCTCAACATTGACCTTGTCAGCCATTATAATGTCAACTCGGTTTAGAAAAAGAATGCCTCTGCCTTCAGAACTATGTTGGAATATAGTATATTTTCATACAATACTCGAACATATGGGTAAGTCTATCAGGACGAGCCTACCTCTGAGCAGACCTTTCTCTGCTGCTCGTCAGCATTCACACTCAGAAGACCACCCGTTCACTCACAATGATTTTAAAATTCTGTCTACAACATCTAACAAACTTGACCTTCTCATCTCAGAATCCCTGTATATCCACAAGATGAAACCTCATCTAAACAATAGCACAGCCATTCAGTTGTTTACGGTGTAGTTCAACCATCGTAACTAGCACTTCTCCGCCTGTCTTTGGTGCCTCACCCTCACCCAGGTTTAAACATTTTTCACTATGTTTCTGACTTTATTTTTTGTTCACTTGTTACCATTTGATTTGTTACTTTTGTTATGAACTATTTTTCACTGTTATTTTATTTATCTAATATAATATATATATATATATATATATAATATATATATATATATATTATATATATATATATATATTGCACACACACACATGTGGTGTGTGTGTGTGTGTGTGTGTGTGTGTGTGTGTGTGTGTGTGTGTGTGTGTGTGTGTGTTGTGTGTGTGTGTTACATTACACACACACACACACACACACACACACACACACACACACACACACACATATATATATATATATATAATATATATATGTATATATATATGTATGTATATGTATCTATATATATATATTCATATATATATACATACTTACAAACAAACATGCATACATGTGTGCAAGTGTAGGTGTGTGCAAGTGTAAGTGTGTGTGTAAGTATGAGTGCTTGTAAGTGTGTGTGTATAAGTGTAGGTGTGTGTATAATTGTGTGTGTGCGACAGCTCTGACCCAGCACCAAATTCTATGCAACAATATCCATAATAACTACACAATACACTGGGGGACTGTGATTAAGATGGCATTTTTTGGTGTGGTCCAGGTTGACAATATTTGCTAGAGAAAATGCTTTTCTCAACCATCTTGCAAAGAAAAAGTACAAAATTAAGAAAAAAAAACAATAATAATAATATAATAATAATAATGAGAATTCAGCCTGTAGACGAGAAGCAGTCTGGCACACATAATGGGATACCGGAGAGCAAGGTTAGAAATACTCTAGATGCCAACAGCAGCCACTTTATTAAGCAAACAAAGCACCCAAGCACTTTCATGATGACATGAGTCTGGCCGTTAAAGTATCTGGAATGTAATGAAGTGTAGGCTTTTTATTTTTTTATTTTTTTTTTGACGTATTTTACCGCATTGCCATTCTAGACCTTCACTTGGGCGCATTTGGGTTGACAAAGCCATCAGATTGATGTGATTAATTTCAGGCACTAATAATGTTCTCTTTAATGGCCTAAACCCCCAATTCCTTCCCCAACCCCTTTCTCTGTCCAGTTCCCAAAGTGTGAGAGCCGTGTTGAATCATGAATCGTCTACCCAGGTAACTCAGCCTCCAAAAAACATCCTTCCTCAACCCCAATATCCTTGACCCCATCTCGCACAGCTGCCTCCATTTCCCACACCCCTCCCTTGTTACAACTCTTCAACCTTATTGCCTTCCCCATCACAACTACATCATTCCACACCACCCCCTCGTCCTCCAGCCCTTGTCCTTCTATACCCCCCAATCCCTTGCCCGTTGTTGTCTGGGGGGGGGGGTAGGAGACGAAGACCCAATGCAGGAATCTCCCCTGCCTAGGGCCTCAGCCCTCGACTCAACTAATTTTGCATGGCCTTCTCTCCCTCCTGCTTTTTTGTTTCCGTCCCTTCTCCAACCCCTTCTACTATCTACTTCCTAAGGTGTAAGAGCTGTACCAGTTTGTGCCCTTACCCCCCAAGGGGACCCTGAGGGGTGGACTGTTTATTTCCCCAACATAATCAAGGCTTCCCATGGCCAGTAATGAAGAATACCCATATTAGAGGCGATGAGGCTTACCCCTTCATCAAATAGCCCCACTGATTCAAACTCTCCCGGCTCCCCGACCCCAGGCTCTCCTTTGACCACGACTCTGAACACTACAACTACTACCCACTCCTCAGTGCCTACTAGTTAATTATCCACCCAAGTCGAGACTCCTACTCTCCCAACTTCCTCAACTTCATCAACTCTAACCCCACAACAATCACCTCATCTTCCCTTATTATTACCATCTCTCTCCGTAGGACTACTCCCCTAAACAGTACTCCCTCTTCCACACGTCCCCGTCCTTTTGCCACCCTCAACTCTACCAGTATCTTAAATACTGTATTTAGTCCAGCCAAATGGGACCGATTTTTCGTGATCCCCCTACAGCTCCTTACTAAGGCAACACTTTCTCAATAATGTCTCCAAGGGCAAGTGGGCAGAGGCCCCTTCCGTACCCGACCCGATCGTTCCCGTCTCGTTACAGTCACATCTGAAACTAAAGCTGAAGCATTATCAAATCTAACTGATTTCTCTGCCAACCCCATTCCTGCAGAACCTCATCCAACTCTTAATAATTGTACTGGAACTGTGCCTATCTCCCTCGCAAGCTGCCCTATGGATATCGATTGGTCAGATTGTGGAGTACTTACTCGGCTACCTCAAAGACCGAGATGTGATATCAATACAGTGCTACTCCATTCCTCCTAAAGGTCATCGAAAGAAACCAACCAACATTACTAAAATTACTTTCCTTAGATATGACCTTTCCCTTTCATATCTACATTGGTGGACAATCCCTCCCTGCTCGACCATACCAGCCTCCTCCCTGTCAATATCAAAATTGTTGGCGTTTTGAACATCTTGCCAAACATCGCCGCTCCACAGACCGATGCCTCCTCTGTGCCCAACCCGGTCATAACAGATCAAACTGGCCTGCACAAACACGTACATGTGCTAACTGTGGTGACCCCCATAATGTATTTTATAGAGGCTGTCCCACTTGCAAGTTTGAGTCTGAGGTAGTAACTCTCAGATACAAAAATGGTCTCACTCTACGTGAAGCCAGACAGGAAGCACGCCGACTTCTATCATACTCCCTACTAAGGGGCGACGCTAAAAAACTTTTTTTTGGGGGGGGGTGTCGGTAACATTTTTAAAATTAAATCCACACTTCATACTCTTAATATCTTGTTCCGAAAAGGACCAAATTGAAATGAAAATGAAAACCGAGTTACAAACCATGATCATTGATTTCTTAAATTATGCCGACCACGAAGTTTGCTGAGTAAACTAATTTTTTTCCATTCTGCCGAGTGAAATGATTTGTGACCTTTGAGACAGATTTCTACACTTATGCTCCCTCCACACTCGAAGTGACTGCCGATATCCAGCCTTATACTCATATACACACGTGAATCCCTTATGTAATTCTCTTACCAAAACCCAACATAGCCCATTCACACATCAACTCCTTTACCCATCTTTAACCTTTCAAGATTACTCTAGATAGTTGACGCATAGCAGCTATCACCTTTCACCCATCCTTTAATATACTTTCCTATAGTGCTATATGAACCTTAGATGTCTAGCACATTTATTTTGCTTTTTGACCATTGACCATTGTCCTACAATTTCCACCTCTACAACGCTTTTGAATACTCTATTTAGCCCAACTGAATGGGACAGATTTTTTGTGATTCCTACAGCCCAGTACTCTGACAATACCTTACTTTTCTAATAAGGCCTTCAAGAACAAGTAGGCAAAGTCGATTCCAAATTATTAATTTGTATCATCCCCTCCCTCTATCCACAATACTAATTCATCAAATAACTCCATACACATAACCTTCCCATTATCCCTTGCACCATTATCTGCATCTTTCTTTAATGCTGGATCAAAGTAATTTCAGTTTACTTTCCCCCTTCTCTTCCTATTGACTTTAACGCTTTCAAAACTTTACTTTCTCAACTTTAGCCATCTTTCATCAGAACAGGCGATTTCAACTCTTTGGGTGATCCCACCACAACCTCCCGCGGGGTCGATCCCTTGAACACTTCCCCTCCACAACTGACCTCATTATCCTTAATGTTGATCATCATCATCATCAAGGGGCTGACGCCGACGGGGGCGCATAGCCGCATCCACCCTTCGCTTCCACCTACGAGGATCCCTCATGGCTAGACGCCAGGCAGGGACTCGGCCCATCTCTATTTCTTCACGGCAGGTTTGGTCGATCTGCCCAAGCCACGACTTCCTCGGTCGTCCCACAGGCCTCCTCCACCAGGGTTGTCTCGAACAGAGACGACCTGATGGGCAGGATCATCCTGAGGAAAGAGAGCTAGGTGGCCGTATAGCCTGAGTTGGCGATCACGGATTGTGCAGATAACAGGTCCTGTGCCAGTCTCACGGTGCAACCGTTGGTTGGACACATGGTCCCGCCAACAGTACCCCATGATTTGGCGCAAGGACCTATTACAAAAGGCTTCAAGACGAGCCTCCAAGGCACAGGACAATGTCCAGGTTTCGCTACCGTATAGCAAAACTGATATTATCAGGGCCTTGAAAACCCGTAGCTTGGTCCTTCTGCACAGGTATCGACATCTCCAAATACTCTTGTTGAGAGAGTTCATGACCCCTGCTGCCAGGCTAATCCGTCTGCTGACTTCATGGTCTGACAGCCCAGAGTTATGAACTACACTACCAAGGTATGTAAAGCTCTCTGTGACTTCAATCTCCTCGCCGCAAGCACGTACCGACTGAACAGGTTCTCCTAACAAGTCCCCAAATTCCTGGACCTTAGTCTTGGTCCAGGAGACCTCTAGACCCAAGGGCTTTGCTTCATTGCTAAATGCATCGAGAGCCGCCACTAGGGTTTCCAAAGACTCAGATAGAATGGCAACGTCATCAGCAAAGTCAAGGTCTGCAGCCTTGATATTGCCCAGTGTTGCTCCACAATAACTTTGAACAGTAGCTCTGCCCAGTATCCAGTCCATGCAAGTGTTGAAAAGAGTTGGTGCAAGGACACAGCCTTGCCTCACTCCTGAACTAACAGGAAAGAAGCTCAACAGGCCCCCACCACACTTTACAGCACTTTCAGTACCAGTATACAGGCTTGCTATTAGTCCAATAATCCTTGTTGGAATTCCAAGCAACCCACGCCCGAACTCACGGCGGCGCTCTACAATGACTCAAAGCGCGAGGATACGGTCTATTGTGGACTTACCAGGAGTGAATCCGGATTGCTCCAGTCTCTGTGCCTCAGTAGATGGTCTCTGATACGTCCCAGAAGGATGTGGGCAAGAACCTTGCCTGGTATACTGAGCAGTGTGATGCCTCGTGATTGCTGCAGCCCCAACAGTCCCCCTTCCCCTTCCAGAGAGGATGACCACACCCTTCAGCAGGTCAGGAGGAACGGAACCGGACCGCCAGATGGCAGCCAGGACAGCATGTACCCGCGCGTGCCGA
>NW_020872548.1:352831-357831 GCF_003789085.1 Penaeus vannamei
CTCTCTCTCCCCCCCCTCTTTCTCTCCTTCCACCCCTCCCTCCCTCTCTCCCTCTCTCTGTTTCACACTTTCATATATCTATTTTACCTTTTCCTTATTTATAATGTAAAAATTAGAGTGGTAACATGTGATTTATTTACTAATTATGATTTTTTATTTGAATATTTTTATTTTTGTTTTACAGAATAGTGTGGGACATCTTCCCGGGATCACGACTTATACGCTTTATTGCTGTTGACAAAACTGTTCACAAGTTGTCCTCATGGAACCTGGAAGACCAGTGCTTAACCAGCCTCATGAATGCATTTATGGCCCTTGGACCAGCCAAAAACATTGGGGGCAACAAACTAGACTTGATAAAGGGCATTAAGGCAGCCATTGAGGCTCTGACAAAACCTTCAGCTGTTCAGCATGAAAAGAGAACTTCACTCACTGAGAATGCTACCAAGGTGCTGAACAAAGGAAGAATTATTTTGGTGACAAAGTTGGATAGTGAGGAAGAGATAAAAAACATCAAGGAAAAATTTCATGGAACATTATTGTACATGAACAAAAATGCTGCTGCCACAGATAATTTAATGGCAATCAATCACTGTGACCTCGTCATTCTCAACTTGTGGCCAGAGGGTCCACCATGCCCCATGCCAATCAAATCTTGGCCGGATGTGTCTACTATTGTGTCCTGCGAGTTCACAAATATCCAGTGTGGTACTGCCTTAGCTCCAAAACTTTGCAATCTGGTGCTGAAACACTATGACTTAGCCTCAACTACAGTGACTGGTATACCAATGAAAGAGGAACAAAATGCAAGTTCATCAGCAAACTACGATGTAGAACTTTTCCATCCAGCGGCTGCCCACGCTGCAATTTTAAAGGGAATTCCATCAGAAACTGCACATCTTAAGACATATCGTGAAGGTACAGATTATGAGACAGTAACACTCAAGTGGTGTACTCCTCGCAGCAATGCAAGTATGGAATTGCAGCACTGCTCATCTGCCTACAGGATCACATCTGTTGATGTTAATAGCAGACCCTCTTCCTGCCTAACAAATTTCTTATTGAACGGACGATGGGTTATGTTGGAAATGCCACGCAAGTCAGGAAGTAAAGTCATATCACACATGCTGGCTTGCCATGGAGGAGATATATATATTCACACTATGTACACTTCACGTAGTATACTGGAAGATCCACCATCAATCAGTGAGGGTTGTGGAGGCAGGGTTACAGACTACAGGATTCCTGATTTTGGAGAACTAATTAAAGCAAATAAGTTAGCTCCATTTCCAGCACCCACAGCAGAAAGTGAAGAGAGTTTGACACCACTTGAACGAAGCAAAGAACAACTTAATCGACACACTAAATACTGGCCAATAACATTGTCATCAACATCGCTTTTCAATTTGGGTCCTCAGATTGAACCTCTGGCAGCATTAATGCTAGAAGACAATCTAACAGAGGATGAAGTAGTCGAATGCAAGCAAGTGATTTTGTATCTGATGAACATGGAAGCTCGAGGAGACCCTCTCCCCTCTCCTATGGCAGGCCAACGAGGGAAGGGAATGAAACGAGAGGACCAGTATAGGGCAGTGTGGGCAGAGCTTGAACAATATCTTCAGCTCCATCTTCATACTCCAGCACATGAAAAAGTTCTTGAATGCCTGATGGAATGCCACAACAAAGCTGCAACCCCAGAATACAAAGGGGATGAGAAAGTTGACATTGATCAGGCACTGAAGGAATTGGATGACTGCAACTATGTTGCAGATAGAGACAAGGCAGAGTTTGGGTCTGGTGGAGGAGGCAAACATGCAACAGGGGACCTCTCTTTACCAGATAGCAAGAGAAGAAGAACAGTTCCACCTCCTTTAGCCCCCATGGGCCGTAGCAGTGGAATGAACCTCCTCACACTATGGGAGAACAAAGTATCATCAGAGGAGTCACGTCGTTGCTTGGAATTCCAGGGGAGACTTAAATCTGAGGATAATGTCACTAAACTCTATGTTAACCTGCAAAAAGACAAGGATAAAGATGAAGTTCCAAGAAAAAAGTGAAAGCATTTTCGAGTAAGGGCTTAATGTTTATTTATCTCATAATTTCCTCAATTACCGTAGGTGTAAATGTGTGTTAGTTATTAAGTTCCTGTATAAAGGATTGTGAGTACTCAGTGTTCAACATGCACTATGTTTTCAAAGATTTGCCCATTTGAGAAACTATTGCTTTTGAAATGATTCTTGTAGACCTAGATTTGATATGTCACTTTTTTTTTTTTTTTTTTTTTGTAAATAGATACATGTATATGAATATATATCTTTATATAAGAAATGTACAGCCATCAGTTTATATTATAAAAGAATGTTTTTTTATTGTTTTTCTTTATCCATTTTCTACAAATAATAAGAATGAAAGACAAATATCCTCCAGAAAAAGTTAAGTGTTAAATATACCTCAGACAGCATAGTTCAAAATTTATTTCTCACATTTTCTTGATGGGAGGAAAACTTATGTGTGAAATCCAGTGTCCTGAGACAAATTTCATTTATTTTCCAGAACATATTCCTTGGTATAACATCATTATATTAACCCATTGCTGCTGAAATGTATGTACGTACATGCCACGTCCACTGTGATTTTAATTTATGAACTTTGCTCACACATAGATGGCTCCATATGAACTTAGTCACCAAGGAGTCAGTTACTAATTGTACTTTATCTGAGCTGTTAACACGTTGTCTTTCTTTATTTTTATTTTTTTATTTTACATATAATCATAACAGAAACATTAATGATAATGGTAGCATAGAAAGAAAACAGTTTTCACAAATTCAAGCAATACAGATATCAAGGTATGTCGGAACTACAGTAGACAGTGCAATCACTGCACTAATGGGCTAA
This sequence comes from Penaeus vannamei, assembly GCF_003789085.1. NCBI lineage: Eukaryota > Metazoa > Arthropoda > Malacostraca > Decapoda > Penaeidae > Penaeus > Penaeus vannamei. Next base: position 355,730 of record NW_020872548.1, read on the forward strand.
TCAAGAAATTAATTTGTTATAAGTTGCTTTAGTGACAGCTGCTCCTGAAGCACCTCTACTATATAAAAAAATACCAACTGAGAAAAGCACAGGAATCCTTAATTGATATCAAAATAGGCATTTCATGTCTGAAGGCTTGTCTCTCAGCTATTCTCTTCACCCACTTGCAATAGATGTCCATCATGTACATTCTATTATGATTTAATTTATAAATTACTGGCAAGGCTTCCCATGGCAGTAATGAAGAGAAATACCCATATTAGACCCAGGCTCTCTTTGACCACGATTCTGAACGCTTCAACTACTACCCACTCTTTCAATGCCTATATAGTGCATTATCTACCCAAGTTGAGACTCCTACTCTCCCAACTTCTTCAACTTCATCAACTCTACCCCCACAGCCTTGTTCACCAATCACCTCATCTTCCCTTATTCTCCATCTTTCCGTAATACTACCTCCCTCAACAATACTCCCTCTTCCACACGTCCACGTCTTCTACCACTCACAACTCTACCAATGTCTTAAATACTCTCTTTAGCCCAGCTAAATGGGACCAATTTTTCATGATCCCCCCTACACTCCTTACTCAGGCAACACTCTCCTCTTTCAACAGTGCCTCCAAAAACAAGTGGGCAGAGTCCCTTTCCGTACCCGACGGGATCGCTTCCCTCTCGTAATAGTCACATCTGAAACTGAAGCTATAGCATTAAAAACTGATCTCTCTGGTAACCCAATGCCTGTAGAACCCCATCCAACTCTTAATACTTGTACCGAACTGTCCAGTCCAGTCGATACAAAGATTGGTCAGATTGTGGAGAAGACTTACTCGGCTGCCTCAAAGGACCAAGACACAAAATCAGTACATTGTTACTCCATTCCTCCTAGAGGTCATCGAAAGAATCCTACCACATTGCCAAAATTACTTTCAATACACATGACTTTCCCTTTCGTATCTACATTGGTGGACAATCCCTCCCTGTTTGACCATACCAACCGCCTCAAAACTGTTGGCGCTTTGGACATCTGCCAAACACTACCGCTCCACAGACCGATGCACCATATGTGCCCAACCTGTTTCATAACCAATCAAACTGCTATGCACATATGCTAACTGCGGCGGCCTCCATAATGGATTTATAAGGCTGTCCCATTTACAAGTTTGGGTCTGAGGTGGCAACTCTCAGATACGAAAATGGTCTCACTCAACGTGAAGCCAGACAGGAAGCCGCCGACAAGGTTTCTCTCATACTTCCTACTCTAGTAATGTCGCTCGATCTGCCCCTCCCCTTCAACCAGTATGTACCTACACCCTGCCTATACCTACCTACTTCCCCACTTCCACTTCTACATTCTACCTTCCCCAGTCAAATTTCTTTTACCACGCTAAATCCAGACACTCCAATCTCAGCTACAGCCCTTACACTGTCCCCTCTCCCTCCCCGCAGTGGACTAAACGTTTTTTCCAGGGAAAAAAGCCTCCGGGGGATTTCGGTGGATTTAAGGCAGGTTTTTGGGAGATTTTTTTCTTTTTCTTTTTTTTATTTGGGGTCCTTTGCCTTCCTTTCTCCTTCCACCTGCAGGCTTAATGAGCTTCCTTGCCCCTTCATCAGTCGTAAGCATTTAAATCTTAATTACCATATAATCATATTTCTTGTTTCGTATGCCTAACAACATCGATGCTCCTCCCACTTGAAAAATATTGCAAGGTTGTAGATAAGGCCTATAGACTTGAAATTTGCAGCCTTCTCCTACCACAAACTCACCTTCACCTACCTTTACCTTTATTCCTCAGACACCAATCTTCTCTTCCTCCCCTTGCTAAGAAAACTTTTGTCTCACAAGACTCTCCAACCAACTCGAAGTATCTGACGATATCCATCCCCCTCCTACTCATATTCCCCCTACACCCCTTCCTCCTACTCCCTTCAACACAACCTAACCCCCTCAATTCCGCCTACTACCGATATCCTCCTACTCCCTCCCAACACGACCTATCCCCTCAACTCGGTACTACCGATATCCATCCTCCTACTCATATTCCCCCTTACACACCGTCCTCCTACTACTTCCCAACACAACCCATCCCCCTCAACTCCAACTA
>NW_020872548.1:362831-367831 GCF_003789085.1 Penaeus vannamei
TATACATGCATATATACACATATACATGCATATATACATATACATGCATATATACATATACATGCATATATACATATACATGCATATATACATATACATGCATATATACATATACATGCATATATACAGATACATGCATATATACAGATACATGCATATATACATATACATGCACATGTACATATACTTGCATATATACATATACATCCATATATACATATACATACAAACACATCTATACATACATACACATATACATACACACATGTATATGTATAAGTATATGTATATACATGTATATGTATATGTATATATATGTATATTTATATTTATATATACATATGTGTATATATTTGTGTGTGTATATATATATATATATATATATATATATATATATATATATATACATGTGTTGTGTGTATATATATATATATGTATATATATGTAATATATTATATATATATATATACACATGTATATGTATATATATATATATATATATATATATATATATATATATATATATATGTATATGTATATATATGTATATATATATATATATATATATATATACATGTATATGTATATATATGTATATATATATATATACATGTATATGTTATATATTATATGTATATAATATATATATATATATATATATATATATATATATATATATATGGGAATAAATGTCATCATTACTAATAATGTCAAGATGAGCTAGAAAGATATTTTCGTTTTTCCGGAGTAAATTAGAAGAAAACAAAGAAAAAAAGGAAGCTCAAAATGTTCGCTGTTAATTCATCTCCACAATCAATTCATACCATTAGTAACCTACATAATACTTTTTCACTAGTTTCGCATTTTTCTTTATAGTTTCATTGTGTGGGTCATATTTAAATGTAATTTTGTTTTAATATATCATAAGAGATATATTTAAGGTAAGAGTCAAACAATATAATATTTAGACGCCATACCCTACAGACTCCTTCACTACCGTCATCGCTGCGTCATAGGGTGCTGGATACAATCTTGCCACTGCTACGGCACTTCTATTACGGCACGTTTTCTGTGTTCAGCGTGATGACACAGAGATTCTAAGGGAGACAAAAATAATGAAAGCTTCCCTTTAACGAGAAGCAACTTTTTTCTGAGAAAGGTAATCGAAATAATTCCTTACAATAATGTAAAAATGATGTACAGACCATGTTTTATTTAATTAAAAACATTACATTTATTTATACGAAGTACTGCTCCAAGGGAGACCCGACACATTAATTTCCCAAAGATAACTAATAAAATCTATATTAACGTGTCCCTTCTTCCCTAAGGCCTCTTTCGCCGGCGGATCAGCCTTTGGGAAGGACGTACCGTTATCCTTCAGGCAAGAATTCTTTCGCCATATTAGGCCTTTTTTCCGCCGTCACCGGGCTGTAGTACTACACTAGAAAGTGTCGTTTTTTTAATTTGCGACATTCTCCGGGCCGATCGCGACAGCATCGTGCCGATGCTTCTACGCTGTGCCACAGGTGCGGCTCCACCCCCATTCCTAGGAATTGTACTCGAGTTGACGAATCTGATTTTGTTTTTGAATTGTATCAATTAACAAATCACTGGTTTACTGATGTAACATTAGGAAATAACAATAAATACAAGTTGTTAGTTATCAACATCTTCAAATTACAAATCAAACGACGGAAAACTATCGAAATCAGTTGAAAATGCGCGGGCCCTAAGCGCCTCCCATCATACTTCTTCATTCGTCCATCGACAATGGTTTCGAAGGTCACACTTCTTTAAATATTTTGAAAATGACACTATTTATTGATTGATATCAACTACATTCAAAAGGATATATAAGTTTACGTGTGCATATTCAATTATACATTCATAATAAGTAAAAGATTATGTAAAACCTAATATAAATTTCATAATATTCTTTTGACCATTCGAACACATTCTGTAAATAAAACATGAGATACTTCCCCGTATATTATTCGTCATGGAACACTTTTGGAGGCCTGAATATTGCCCAAGATTAAAGCATAAATGATATAAGAAAAACAGTAACAAGCCTTACATGACATATCGCATAAAAACGAAAGATAAACCTGAACCTCGCTCTTCTTAGCCGTAGCCCTATTAATTAATACGAAAGCATATAAACCTTAAACTCTATATTGTTATATATGGTAGTAGTGTATATTTTAATATTATATTTCTGCATATATGTATATATATATACATATACATACATAAATGCATATATATATATATATATATATATATATATATATATATATATATATATATATATATATATATATATATATATATATATATATGCATGTGTGTATACATATGTTTTAAATATATATGTGTGTGTGTATACTGTATATATAGGTATGTATGTATGTACACATTTCTGTATGTATATATAATATATACATATATGCACACATACACGCGCGCGCGCGTAAATACTTTAAACTAGTACTTAGTGCAATAATATCCTCATTAACATCATCAAAGTTAAATATTGCCCATACAGTGCAGCATCAACTTTGAACCCATTTTCTTCCAGTTTTAGAACGGGCAGAGGTGCTCCACGCGCTCATCAGCCAGGTGCAGTTGCTTATATATGACTCCGCCCCCATAAATAGGGGCGGAGTCATAGGAAACTGTAGTACTACACCTCTTGGCCGGAAAAAAGGCCTATTGTTTTCTATAGACTTTATTCAGGTATGATGTATTTCAGCGACTTAGGGATATATTCATTGGGTGAAGGCCACAGTGTATATCATTGTAGGTTTATGAGAGGAAATATAAGAATTCGTATTTGAAACTTGTATGTTATCGGTTATGTATCTGAACTTTAAAAACTAAGTGCATATCTATTGCTCATGTTGAAGGAGTGGCCAAACAGAGCATAAGTCGAAGTGGCACCACATCACATGACACCAACCTAAGCAGCAATCCACCTCAGCCCATTGTCTATCACATAGCATTTGCTCCTCACACGTCCCCACCCCAGGTAAACATGATCCACAATGCTAGGAAACACCGAAATGCATTCATTATAACACTGTACGAAGGGGATCACATGTAACACTATTCAAACACAGTTACACCCGGAAACTCAGTGTGCATCTCTTTTCATAGTGTCGTATTTATGTAATAAACGAGCTATGGCTTAAGGCCTTACATTTCAAGGAACTTTCGAAGCTTATTAATATATTGACATTACTGCATGATGTTCAAAGATAGTCGTCTGTTTATGCATTCTATTTAAACATTTTAAAGTTACTTCAATATACGACGGGCCTCGCCAAAGCATTTAGATAAAAAATAACCGTTTTTAAAAGCAACTTGTATATAATACTATATGCTTCAAATGTACTCATGTTTTAACTTTTCTAATTACATTTTTATGGAATTGGAGGGTAATGACGCAGAAAAGTGGCTTATATTGAAATATGGCGGAATGAAGATTGAAGATTGGTGACGTTTTCCGACAGAGATTTCTGTGGTAAAGGTGAAACGACAATCTTGCAGAGAGCCTTGCAGGAATCCTCATCGACCTTCAGTCACGGTTTAGAGTCCTTTGTGTTTAGCCAACCGTCTTTAAATTATGTCTTTGGCGGCATTCTGCTTGATCAACAACATTTCATTGATAAACACAGTCTCAATATACATATTTCATTATCCTTTGATTGCATTGTTTCATTCCTCTATGATTAACCTTTGCCGAGAAGCCTACAATACTTAATCGTACCTTTCTCATATTCGTGAGTAGATCTAACGTTCGACTTGCATGAAAGAAGGTCATGAAAATGGAGATCTCGAAATGCAAATAAATGATATACCATAGGAAGTACACAAATGTTAGAACGGCTTCTAAGTCTTCTATGCATACTATACACATCTCTTTATATTGTAAAAAGATAAATTAGGCAAGATCACCATAATTTGCACCAAATAAATTGTATGGGGACGATCCGTAGAGTAAAAAATACTGCAAATGGCCCGAATTACGGCATTTTAGCAACCCTGGAATAGCAGAAGCTATTTCTGGATTGACAGCCTTCCTGCCGAATAACGGCCTTGAAGGAGTTTTATAGTTTATAGACGAGGTAAAAACTGCAAGTCCGTCGCGGTTGTTGTTTAATTCCCGTCGCGGTTGAGAGGGGAGACTTCTGTATTTTGTCCACGGGAGGAATTGCTTAGACAAAGCACATCACTACAACTTGACCACTGGCAAACCCATTGCTGCCCAGCCTCATCTCTTCCTCTATACTTGTACCAGGTCTCCATCTCCCAACAAACTGCTCTGTCTACAAAGATTGGTCAGATTGAGGAGAAGACTTACTCGCATGTCTCATGGACTATGATGCAGTATCAATACAATGCTACAGCATTCAGGACATGACCTCCCCCTTAATGTTTAAACTGGTGGAGAATATCCCTGTGCGACCATGTCAACCTCCACCTTGTCAGAATTGTTGACATCTAGGCTATCCTGCCAAACACTGCAGCTCCACAGCCGGCTGCCCTCTATGTGCCCAACTAGTCTTGGTCGATCACTGCTCTACACAGTTACGCACATGTGCCAATTGTGGTGACTCCCATAATGTATTTCATAGGGGCTCCCCTACATACAAGTTTGAGTCTGAGGTGGCAACTCTCAGATTCAAACTTGGCCTCACTTTACGCAAGGCCAGACAGAAAGCACGTCAATTGAGGATTTTCTCTTACTCCTTACTCCAGTGCTGCCCTTCACTCCTCCCCTCCCCTTTCCTCCCAAGAAGTTTCTCTGATTCCTGTATCTATTCCTCCATCTTATGTTTCCACATTTACTCCCTTCCTCTCACAATCAAATTCTTTTGCAATTCTAAATTTAGACACCACAATCTCTACCACTGCTCTGACACTTACCCCTCATCCTATCCCCCTCCCATTCGCACCCCCCTGGATACACGTGACGATTCTCTCCCTCCTAA
>NW_020872548.1:372831-375816 GCF_003789085.1 Penaeus vannamei
CATACACACACAAACCTATACTTAGTATCACACTCATAAGATTATTAGAAATACATATCAAGGCATTTACGTTTGTGTCAAAAAAAAAAAAAAAAAAAAATCTACTCAACTAATTACAGGGTGCTGTTTTTGTTGGAATAAAAGAAAAGGTCTATCATCCCATTTATATGTATAGATGTAAAATGCCTAGTGTCTATATATAGATACATAATTCTTTTATTACTGTAAAATAGTGGGTCTAACAATTCATATTTTCAAAAATATATGGACAGATATGGAACAGTATGCTGCTTTCCAAGTGAGTGTCAGAGGACAGAAAAGCATTGGGTGCATTAAATCAAATCAAGAATGACACAAGAAATGGAGAGAAAAACAATTTGCATTAGGAGAATAATTATATATATCCAGCATTACCTATACTATTTCTCCATTTGCCTTTTTGAACACATTCAACTACCTATCCATGATGGTTTTCACAATAACTATTTAATGAAAATTACATAGTTTGCAGAAGTGCCTTAGAGATAAATATCTGAAGATGGTTCACATGACCAACAATTTCTGAAAACATCCAATAGTCCTGAATTGATTCTACAAGGTTTTGACCGTGATTGCTTTTCCTGGTCTTCAAACATGCAGTAACTTACTTTTGGAATTAATTAATAAATAGTGAAATAGATATGTTCATTCATGCTTTAATTGTGTTTTTTTATTAGTAAACATAAGAAACTAAACATTTCACTGCATATAAAGAGCAACTTTGTGTCTGTAAATAAGTTATCTATCTTTGACTATTGATAAAAGGAATGATACTGTAGTTATTGATTGCATCACAGTTGACTGAATTGTAAATAAGATTATACAATGTAAATTTTACTGTCATGTATTCTTGCTACATAAGGACTGCATATGTCTTTGGTCATTATTCGTATCCAAGATATCACAACCTCACTTGTGTATGCATAAAGTAGTGCTAAAAACATTCAGCTAGTTGTGGGCAGTAGGGCTTGTCACATTCACTGTTGCATTTTTGCCGAGCCTCCAGTTGCTTAAAAAGAAAAGGTCTCTTGCAAAAAGTACATTCCTGAAAGACATTGGGCAGGTCAGAATGTGCTTACATGATAAATAAAGCAATGAAGCAATGTATTTATTATTTTTTTTACTTGCTTAATAGTTATCTGGCAGAAAGCAATTAGCCAAGTTGGATTATGCTTACAGAATACAATCAGCAATATAATTCTTTTATGTTCACAATACACATAGTAAATATTGTCAACCGGTATAACTGACTTACATGCCCTTTACCATTCAAATGAACTGCTAAAATACTTACATCACCACATCTCTTATCATTTAAAGGCAGATTCAACTCCTTCCATATGCTAACAAGGTCCTTAACAAACTGATCCATCATTTCTGGGGTGTGCTGGGGTGTTGGGGCAATTCGAAGCTTCTCCTGCCCTCTAGGTACAGTCGGGTAGTTGATAGCTTGTACATAGTGCCCATACCTTCGTATCAGTTCATCAGACACTTTTGTACAAAGCATAGGGTCACCAACCTAGAAAGATATAATAATTTTTTTTTATCTTGTTTATAAATCCCCCCCCCTTTTATTTCTTATAAAATATATAACCGTTTTGGGATTATCATTATGACTTCATACTTTACACCATTCATTCACAAAGAAAGTTGTATTCAATACTTCCTTACATGAACAGGTAAAATGTGTGAAGGGCAGTGTTCCACAGGCAAGCCATTGTCCATGAGCAATTTGCGGAGATATTGAACTGCCTTCTGATGACTCCTCGCAGAGTTCGGCCTTCCTCACTGCTCAAGATGGTGACAGCAGCCAGAGCTCCAGAAACAACAGTTGGCGGTAAGGAAGTGGTGAAGATAAAGCCAGCTGCATAGCTCCGAATCATATCAACAAGGGTTTCGTTTCCTGCAATGTAGCCTCCAATGTTGCCAAAAGCTTTGCCTGTAAATAAATTACCTTGTCATTAGGAGAGTTATTCAAATAACATGTGACAAAATAGTGGAAGTACAGTACAGGGCTTAAAACAGAAATGTAAATCCATTAGATCATTAGATCCCTGTACATGTGCTGTCAACTGCAGTTTTGTTTTGTCAATTTTATTTATATATAGATAGTTCCATCAGATCTTAGTCACCTAGAAGTCAAAGATTAGGCCTACCTTTTCACTACATTTTCAGGAAAAAAAATATTTTGTAAAATTATTTTTTATCAATGCTGTGATGTTATTATTAGTAATGAAATTTCTTTCCAAAAATTCACGGCATAGGGTAAACAGGTGAGATCAGTTACTGACAACTTGGTGACTAAGCCCTTTTGGAGCCATCTGTTTGTAAACAAAATAAATATATTGAAATTACAGCCTCAGTGGGTTTGCCTTTTTTCATTCTACAGACTAAAATAAACAATAAGAAACAGAAAAGTCATACAATGATATACTAACCCAGGGTGCCAGAGACAATGTCAATGTTATCTTGCAGTCCATCCCTGTCAGCAATACCAGCTCCATTTTCACCATAAAGACCCACAGCATGTACCTCATCCACAAAGGTTATAGCTCCATACTTGTGTGCTACCTGAGATTAATTACAACAAGTTTTTAAATTAAAGTAATAAAATGATAATGCAAAGAGAAATACTAGGTGTCTATGTCAGGGTATCATTCTGATTTAAATTTACTTTACAAGGGAAAGACAAGCTAATATTAAATGGAATATAATGAATTCCTTAACTCACATCACACAGTTCCTTTAATGGACAAACAGCACCAGTCATGGAGTGAACAGTTTCAAAGGCTACAATCTTTGGTGTAGATACGTCAACAGATTTCAGTAATTCTTCAAGGTGCTTTGGATCATTGTGTCGGAATATGTGTTTGGGGGCCCCTGAGTTGCGTATCCCCTGGATCATAGAGGCATGATTTCCTTCGTCTGAGAAGATGTGGCATCCTT
>NW_020872548.1:375916-378416 GCF_003789085.1 Penaeus vannamei
TGAAATGATTAATTATGAATGACAAAATGAAACGCATTTCTTTTCTGAAAATATCATGGAGTTCCACCATCGACGAATACGCTCTTACAAATGATAAGGAAAAATCATAGATATTTCAGATAACCTTTTAGTGAAGATAGCTGTGAAATAAATCACTTGTAGGCAAACGCCCGTACTTACATGAAAAGAGAGAAACATAGTCAGAAAAAAGAGAAAGAAAGAATTAAAAAAGAGGAAGTGAAACAAGAAAAGGAAATACACAAACAAAAAACGAACGGGTCCGTGCTGCCCCCCCTCCTTTCCTCCCGCCGCGTCACACCTGAGCCGAACAGAAAACCGCATTTCAAATCACTTCTCTCATTTCATTTTTTGCGTAACAGGGAAAATAAAATCAACATCGGGGTGTGCAAGATGGTTGTTAAAAAACTTGGGCTGTAACAGTAGGAATTATTCAAGTTCCTTTTTTTTTTTTTTTTTTTTTTTTTCTTCGTGTGTGTGTGTGTGTTTGTTTTAGCTCGAAATGTCGGGGTGAAAGATAGTGATGGTATAAGCCTGTCCCTTGTTGATGCGATTTTGTTCTTAAGACTCGATATCCGAAAGAATAGACAGGAAGTATACAAGGTAGTAAAGAAAGTAAAGAGAAATAAAATTTAAGGAAGGTGGATAAACGTCGATGTAGGCCTTGAAAAAAGAAGAAGAAGAAGAAGGAAGAAGAAAGAAAGAAAAAGAAGAAAAGGCGCGCTACCGAGTGTCATCGTCAGGCCTCCAAAAGCCCGTTTTATGCCGAAATGATTGAGGGTTTTGATTCTGGAGCCCTGGTCTCCCCTCTTCTCCTCCTCTCCTCCTCTTCTTCCTCCCTCCCCTTTCTCCTCTTCTCTTACCCACTTACTGCCACTGTTCTCCGTTCCAACAACCCCCTCTCCCTCTCTCCCTACCTCCCTCCCCCCTCCCTCTTGTCACCCTCTCCTTTCCTCTCTCTCCTACCTTCTCAGCCCCTGGTGTCTCCCTACTTTCCCCTCCCTCACAGTCACCCTCTCGTCTCTCTCCCCGCTCCTCCCTCCCTCTCCACCCCCTTCTCTCCACCTCCACCCCTCACCCTCCTTCCCTCCTCTACGCCTCACCCCCTTCCTACCTCTCCTGTGTGGCGAGTTTGTACAAATGCCAAAGCCAAGAGATTTTCATTAAAACTTTAATAGTGGTTGCTGTACGTGCGTCGGGGTGTGGCGGATGAGCTGAAGGCAAAAGACTTGGGATCTGTTGAGAGAAGTCGTCAAGATGCATCTCTTGGCGTTCTCGTTCTTATTCTTGTTCTTATTCCCTCTCCTGCTCGGCTCGTACTCTTTCCTTCTCCGTCTCTCGCTCCATCTCTCTCTCTCTCTCCTCGAATCTCTCTCTCCCTCTCCTCTCTCTCCTTCTCTCCTTTCCTCTCTCTCTTCTTCCCTGCCTCATCTCTTTTCTGTCTCTCTCTCTCTCTTTCTTTCTAATCCTTCCCCCCTCTCTCTCTCATCATCCAAGTTCCGTCATAAATCAAGTTTCCGTTTGTCGCTCTCTCACTGTCGGACCTAATCAGAAATATTTTACCGACTCGGATATTGATCTTGCACAATGGGGCTGTTTGATAGCTCAGCAGGACGCGCCTCCAATACCCTGAGCTAACACTCTCTCCCGTGTTTATTGCTGTGGGGTTGGGGAGAGGGAGGTTGGGGAGGGAGTTAGGAGAAAGGGGGGGATGGAAAGGTAGGCGCGCCGGAGAGATGGAGGGGGAGGGCGGGGAAGGGAAATGAAGCGAGGATGTAGGGAAAAGTGGCGGAAATGGGGAGGATGAGAAAGAGGGATGTAGGGGAGAAAACAGATGAGAAGAGAGAACGAGAGGAGAGGGGAGAGAGAGGAAGAGGGGGAGAGGGGGAGAGGGGAGGGAGGGGGAGGGGAAGAGGGGGAGGGGGAAGAGGAGAGCAGAGAGGGAGAGAGTGAAAGAGAGAGAGAATGAGAGAGAGAGAGAGAGAGAGAGAGAGAGAGAGAGAGAGAGAGAGAGAGAGAGAGAGAGAGAGAGAATGAATGAATGAAGATAAGAGAAGATTGTTCAGATGTGAGAGATAAAAAAAAAAATAAACCCTATAATTAAACCAGTAGTTAGTAAAAACAAACATAAAAAACAAGAAACGGTAATAAAACGAGAGAAAAGAGAGAAGAAATGAACACTATCTACTGAAAATCAAAATTCTCAAAAAGCCAAGAAAAATAACAAAAAAACAATGATCATGGAAATCCACAGAAAAATTGGAAAGAAATCAGTAATTAAAATATTTGATAATAGAAAATAATGAAAATAGAGATAATGTCCGTAAAGGCAATAATGAGGCTGACAGTGATAGAGGCATAACAGTAAAAGGATTGTACTATAAATGGTAATACTGTATTTTGAATCCACATCCTGTAACAATCTGAGTAATACAAAATACCAAATAAGCATATTGATCTTTTCCCTTGCAAACAGCTTCAA
>NW_020872548.1:398416-400916 GCF_003789085.1 Penaeus vannamei
TTCTCACCCTGTAAAAAAAATCATCAAAGACCCGGTGTGCCAGCCCAGACAATATACCCCTGCCCTGAATATACCTGGAATTATTTTAGGCAAGTCTGCTTTATACCCGGGTTATAAGTTAGGCTTGGCCAGTATATTCCCCTTCCATGGGCTGTTACACCGGAAACTTGAATTAGTATTTCCACCTTTATTTCATTTCTCTCTCTCTCTCTCTCTCTCTCTCTCTCTCTCTCTCTCTCTCTCTCTCTCTCTCTCTCTCTCTCTCTCTCGCCTTTCTTTACCTGTTTCATTGATCCCTTTTTCGTTTCAGCCTAACTTTCGCCGTTTATCCGTGAAGTCCTATTCAGAGTCCAGCCGTGCATGTTGCTAAAGTTGCATCAAAATAGCCAACGTTGCACTCATTCTTCGTTGTTGCTGTTTTTTTTAGCGTTTCTGTCGCATTTATTTGTTGGAAGAGAAGGACTGGAAGAAAAGTCTAAGTGTTATTGTCTCTATATTCTGTTTAACAGCTTTCTCAGGTCAGATTATCTATATATAAGTGGAGGATCGCCCTAAAAGAAATAGTGAAAGAGAACATCGGTTTTCTGAGCGATACTGAGAAGGAGAGTGAAAGTTTAAGGTAAAGTAAAGAGAGAGATGGACAGAGAGGATTTGATGGAGGGGGGAGTGAGAAAGAAAGAAAGAAATGGAGAAAAGGAGAGACCTGAGATAGAAAGAAATGTAAGGGAAAAGATATAGTGAAACAAAATAATGCATTGAGAGAAAAAAAATCTCTATATAATAACTGAATACCAAAATGCAATAAATTCGCGCAACTTTCACATGTTCAGTCACTCTTTATCTTATACATAAGCACAGTGTATATGGTTAGTCTATAACTAGGATATATGAATGTTCCAGAGCATGCCTACGATTTTATGCCACCCTGTTGTAAGCGATGGCAGCGTGCAACAGGGCGGCCTCACCCCTAACTCTCTGAAAAAAACGTATATATTGCTGTCACTACCAGGGTGTGGCCATGTCCCTGCAAAAAGGATAACTTGTCCTTTAAAAAAATCATAAAAAGGCCAAGCATATAAAGTCTCATGCACATATTATATACGCATCCATATATCAATTGTATATGTATATATAAACATATATGAATATAAAAATAGAACGATAGATTGATACACACATACACACATGCGCGCTAGGCACGCACACACACGCACACGCACGCACGCACACACACACACACACACACACACACACACACACACACACACACACACACACACACACACACACACACACACACACACACACACACACAAATGGGTTCTTTTTCTGATAGCCACATTGAAGATTTGATGGATTTCATAGATAAAGTTAGAAATCTGCCGACGCGCGTTACGAAACTAGTGCGTTTTGATATCGAATCCTTATTTACTCTTGTCCCGCTTGACGATGTGCTAGATTCTCTTGAAAGGAACCTTTCTTCTTCGCCGGAAGATCCCTATTCTGGTCAACTTCTTAATCGATCTCATCCGTTTGTATCAGGAATAATTTTATTTTTACGGCGAATTATGTAAGCAAATTCATGTTACCGTGGTGGGAAGTAGCCTTAGTCCGGTTTTTGCGAATTTATATATGGAAATGTTCGAATCTGAACTGTCAATCCTCCCGCGTGACACGATTTGGTTTCGTTATGTCGACGATATTTTTTTTCTGTATGGCAAATGAACCATTCGGATTTCGGTGATTTTGTCAAAAGAATAAGTAAAACCTCGTTCGTGCTACTGATTTTAAAGTAGAATGGGGAGACTTAGGTAAGTTAGGTTTTCTCGGCGTTCTTTTATGAAAAGCAAATGGATCGCCTAAATTCCCAGTTTACCGTAAACCTTCCCACACCGCTAATAACCTTCATTTTTTCTCGAATCACTCATTGTATATTAAGATGTCAGTTGTTTCTTCAGTGTTCCTGAGGGATTATAGGGTTGTGATAGTCAATCCATCGACCATATGCTCGATATTATCTTTGAAATATTTTCGAAGTTAGGATCTCGTTTTTTTTTTTTTTTTTTTTTTATCAGGCACATTCATCTGCGAAATAGAAATTTTATAATCATTCCCGTAACACAACAGGACGTCAAATCCTTATGTAATAAAAATGCTTAAAGCCCTACTAAGTAGGAAAGTGCCCAATTTGAACTTATGTGATGGCCAATTGACCTTGAATGACCTTGACTCTTTCGACCTTGACCCTTAGGCTAAGACGATTCACATCTCGTTAGTTGTCTCTGCCACTATATAATCTTGTTTAAATTCTCTCCTTGTTTCCTTTTCGTTTATAATTCGTCTGAAATGGAAGTCGTGAAGAGTTATTTTCATATCGTATTGTGGCTGTTTTCATTTTTATACGTGTACACGTTACTGTGTTTGTATACACACACACACACACACACATATATATATATATATTTATATATATATGTATATATACATATATATATATATA
>NW_020872548.1:413416-415916 GCF_003789085.1 Penaeus vannamei
GACCTGGAAAGTATATTTGGAAAGAAAAAAATTATGGAGATCCCCATGTTTCCATGTAAACCTGTGGAGAACAATTGTTGGAGAATATGGAACCGCCATGTGGTGTCATATGCTTTTTCTAGATCAAAGAATATGGCTAACACAGATTCATGGCGTGCAAAAGCAGATGTAATATATGTCTCGGAATGGTCAAGGGGGTCTGCTATACTTTGGGCACGGCGAAAACCAAACTGGGAAGGAAAAGGGAGATTATTAGATTCAAGATACCACATTAAGCGGAAGTTAACCATTCGTTTCAGTAGCTTGCACAAGCAGCTAGTTAGAGCAATTGGGCGGTAATCTTGGGGGAGGGTACTTAATTTATTGGGTTTTAAGAAAGACTGGATAAGAGCTCGCCAATGAGAAGGGAAATTTCCTGACGTCCATATGTGGTTGAAAATAGTTAAAAGGAAGAATAGAGAGGGAGATGGGAGGTGTCGGAGCATACAATAGTGAATACCGTCAGCCCCTTCAAGAGTGTTGTGGCACGACTGTAATGCAGTGTTGAGTCCAGAAGAAGAAAAAGGAGCATTATAGAACTCATCAGAGGATAGGGTGAAGGTGATAGGGGTGTGTTCCTTGATGGCCTTAATGAAAGAAAAGTGTGGGGAAAGGTGAGAGCCACTACTGACCTGGCTGAAATAGTCGCCCAGTTCATTAGCTATTTGAGTAGGATCAGAGATGAGAGTATCTCAAACATGGAGGACAGGGGCAGGATGGTGGGATGTGGGATGCCTGATAATTTATAAATCCAACGCCAAACAGCTGAAATATATGCAGATGTAATTCCACCATGGAACACGTTTAGAGGTATAAGGTCTTGAGGTTCGAGGAATGGCTGCATAGGCAGCTCTTAGGATCATGGTTGTAAAACATTGTAGCATATCTGAAATGGGCGGGAAGGGGGGTGGAGGGATAGGTATAGTAGAGAGTAAAGTGAAAGTACGCCAGTCAGCTCTATGAAAGCACCAGCGTGGAGAATTAGGAAGTGGTACATATGAAGTAGGAGAAAGGAGTACTGAGATGTGGTCACTAGTGGAATTGGTCTAGAACTGACCAATGGAAATCTAAATGAAGAGTAGGGGGGCATAGAGAGAGGTCAAGGCATGAAAAGGATTGTGTACGCATGTCAAAGTGTGTGGGGCGATCTGAATCAAGAATAATTAGGTTATTTGTGGACAGGAAGCATTCTAGAGATCAGCCTCGGGAAGTGGTAATAGAGTCCCCCCACAGAGTGTGGGAGCAGTTGAAATTACCCACTCCGAGGTTGGAGTTGGGAAATTACAGTTTCAAAGGCAACAAAGTCAATGGGATGGGAAGGTGAGAAGTAGACTGAAATTACTGTAATCCAACGGTGAAGAAATATGCGAATAACTGTGCACGGGACAGTGGTTTGTAAGGGAGGTATGACATCAGGTGTTTTATGATGGATAAGTATAGACGAGATGTAAAGGGAGTGTGAGGGAGAGATTAAATGGTAATTGGGAATTAGAATAGGAGGATGTGTAAGGAAAGTCTCTTGGAGGCAATTAATGGATGGATTATAAAAAGCAAGGATATGACGAAGGTCTGGTCTGTTAACATGGAAACCGCGAATATTCCAATGTAGGAGAGCTACTATCTTAGTTATATTATGAGTGATAGCCCTGACATGTGTTGGGGAATCTAGGGGGAAGGAGCTAGGGGGTGTGAAGAAGGGGTATCAAGAGGTGGGGGATCTAGGGAAGGACATTATTGTGACATGAGTGATTCACATATGTATCCAGGAGGGAGTGGAAAGGATAGAAGGGATGGAGGGAGGGAGAATGCGCATTTAGTTGGAGTCGAGGGGGGTGGGTTGTGTTGGGAGGGAGTAGGAGGAAGTTGTGCGGGGGGAATATTAGTGGTAGGAGGATGGATATCGGAAGGATGGATAGTTGTAGTTGAAGGGGATGTGTTGTCTTGGGAGGGATTAGGAGGAAAGGGTATGAGTATGAGTAAGAGGGGGATGGATATCAGGAGGATGGGTATTGGGAGGATTGATATTGGTGGTGGGCAGAATTAGGTTGTGTTGAGAGGGAGTAGGAGGAAGGGATGTAGAGGGAATATGAGTAGGAGGCGTATGGATATCGGCAATCACTTCAAGTGTGGAGTGAGCATGAGTTATGGAATTTTGTGTCTCAAGCATATAGCGGAGCGAGCGATATTACTAGTGTGAGAGAAACCTTGTCGACGTGCTTCCTGTCTGGCTTCCCGTAGAGTGAGACCATTTTTGTATCTGAGAGTTGCTACCTCAGACTCAAACTTGCAAGTGGGACAGCCTCTATAAAATACATTATGGGGGCCACCGCAGTTAGCACATGTACGTGTTTGTGCAGAGCAGTTTGATCGGTTATGACCGGGTTGGGCACATCTGGGGCATCGGTCTGTGGAACGGCAGTGTTTGGCAGGATGTCCAAAGCGCTAATAGTTTTGACATTGC
>NW_020872548.1:418416-420916 GCF_003789085.1 Penaeus vannamei
AGATAGATAGATAGATAGATGATAAATCCGCACTAGTAGTACCAGCAGTAAGACAGTAGACATTGTTCGTCATAAAGAAGAAAACATTCATCTAACCATTTTTCGTCGGTTTTATTTGATTTTTCTTTTAGTTATGGAATAGTGATAAATTTTCGACTGTCAATATCCTCGGAATGGTTTGTCTAGCTCAAAAATACCGCATTATGCAAACAGCTGACAACACGAAATCCTGTTGTGCATAATCAAATTTGTTTGGCTTTATATTCACCGTCCTGGCAGGGACAAGGAACGAGTGTGCACATGCAGTCTGGATGCGATTTACATAATGACGTTTCTTTCTTTTTCTGACACTTTCACCCCGTCTTTTATATTATGCGCTGAACTTCCTTTACCGGATAAGGGATTTTGTCATCTTACTGAAGTTAATGAAGTTTGATATCAAGAAGTTACGCTGGGATATTCCCTGCTTTGCATTCAAATAATCTTAATAAACACTGGCAGTTACATGGTGTAAAAATGGACACAAAATTCCCTCAGTTTAGAATCATCATCACCACTGATGCACACATACCAACAGGATCTCTGAAGATATTGAGCGGAAAGCGTCGTCTATGCACCGAGGCCGACGCACAGTATTTCACCCTCGCCACGAGGCGGCGTGTTGTGGGCCTAACGCGACCCAGAGGAGGAGCTGAGGGCGGCAGAGAGAATATAATGTGATGGAGATAATGATATCCGGAACTTAATGTCGCGAGATGTGAATAACCTCCCTCTTCTTTACTCCATCCTTCAACAGTACACAACCGCCAAGCGTGTCGTTTCCTGCCGTTAATACATCCTTGTGGAAGCTGAGTTTCATTATGGTGTCCTTCGCCTTTCCTTCTTTTACGTTCCTTTATCACCCCACCACTTCCTCTGCCTGAGGCAGGGTTACAAAGGGCTGCACTGAGCACAGACCGGTGGTTTAAATGGTTCTATTTTTTACTTTTCTACTTTTTATATATTTTTCTTCGGTTTCTTTCTTTTTTTCACTTTTCTTCTCGGTTATTGTGCTGAAGGACAAAAGGAGTATCTACCATCCCTCTCTTCTTCACTAGTCTTAGATTTCCACCCCCTCCGCTCCAAGCCTTCCCTTCTCCCGCGGCGAGGCGGCCGAGGACAACAGAACGGGAGTTAGGCCTTTGCCCCCCCCCCCCCCCGCACTGATCTCGACGAAAGCCCATTCTATTCCCCTTTTCGGTGGAACAAGACATTAACAGTGTTTTATTGTCATCGAGGGGAACGACCACTAACTCTTCGTCCTCAGAATAGGAATGGTAGAAAGAAGGAACGAAGAAGAGAAATAAAGGACAAGCCTCAAAAGATTACGGATAAATTAGGCAGAAGCGAGAAATACAAATAGATAGATACTCAAAATTACTTAGAAAGAGGGGCGATATTGTTAGATAACTGGACGAAGTTAGATGAAATTTATGATGAGAAACTGCTCCAGATGAAGAAACACTGCGATTTATTATCCACGTCAGACCAAGGGAAAGCTGTACCCAGTCATGAACAGCAAGAAATCCAAACATAAGAATGTGCAAATCCTAAAATCCGACACTTGAGAAATGAAAGTCACAGTGAATCCCGAGGACGGCCTATTTTCTGCCCGAACGTCCATTTCCAGGCCGCAGGAATCACGGCTTCTCGACGCGGCTTAATGAAATATGTGGAGCAAAAGACTTGAGTTTCAGAAATTCATTATTTCCTCTAAGCTTTGCTAACATCTCTACAATGTTTATTGCTTTTTTGTTTGCACTTCATGTCAAGTCGCTGCGTTACAATTCAGACAGTAAAGAGAAAACTACCAGGAAAAAGCAAATACGTTATTAAAAAAAAAAAAACTACAAAGAACCAGAAAAACATGTTACTAGTTCAGACCTATAAAAAAGATGCTGGTGAAAATGCGGCGGTAGTAAACATTTTAAAATAGGCGAAACTCCAAAACCGTAAGAAATTGTTATGATATCCTTAATTCATAAATAAATGATACTAATATATAAAGAATTGCAGAACTATAACCCTGTTGTCGGTATCTCGAGCATATTTCAATCTAATCAGTCAAGTAATCCGACAAGCTCTCTCAGTTAATATGGGAAACCATTCAACACAGCAGTTAATCATTATGTAAAGGGAGTTAATTCTGTACAGTTGATAGCGGCCCTGGAAGTAGGTCATTTGGAAAATGTAGGAGAAATCCTAAGAATACTGAGATAGATATTAAAGATTGAAAAACAATCAATGAGCTTCATATAGAACTTAGTAGAATTCCAGCACATGCGGACCAGCCCAAGTAAAAGATAAGCAGGCTAATCTTTCAGCAAGTGTTAACAGTGTTTCAAGGAAATATTTAGAATTTTAGATGCAAGAAAGAAATTATAGAGAGAATAGCCTCATATTTGCAGACCATGTGCTTTTAGGTGCGTTAGCAAATGAATACAAAAGTAATAAATACAAG
>NW_020872548.1:440916-443416 GCF_003789085.1 Penaeus vannamei
TATATATATATATATGTGTGTGTGTGTGTGTGTGTGTGTGTGTGTGTGTGTGTGTGATATATATATATATATATATACAACCACCGCATACACACACACACTGTTCGTTATTTGTTCAACAGCATCCTCGTTCACTCGCTGGCGGATCCTCTGCAACTGCAGGGTTTATCAGTGTGCCGAATCCTGTGGTGTAGAGTTCCGTGGTAACGACCATAGACTGGTTATGGCAAATGTCCACCCGAGGGTGTTTCATCTGGACAGACTGGGGGGGGGGGGTGCCTGAAGGTTCGCTGCAGCTATCTTTTGATCGATTTGTAGTACTCGAAAGCCTGGTGAACCCTATACCTTAGGGCGTCTTCCGTACGTGCCATAAAAGTTAATCCAGTATTAAAGTTTAATCCGATCTCTGGTGCGCATGCGCGTTGGCAACGTCCAGGATCAACTTTTAATGTGCCTCAAGACCAGGCTTTAATATATAGCTCATTTCCTAATCCTGCATGCGCGCAGAAGGGACAAGTTAATCCCACCAATCATGTACTGTTACGTCATGTGTCCATCATGAACTTCAGGGATGCCATCGGTTGAGTTGCCATTCAGAGTTATTTTCGGCAATAACATCGATCGTCTTAGAATTTTCATACAGAGTATTTATTATGAAAAGGAAATTGTATATATTTACACAAATGATCAAATATTCTGATAAAGGAAACAACTTATGGTAATGAATATAAAATCCAATATAATCTCACGAGGAATCTTTGAAGTTCAGAGGCTGCGGGCATGGATCTCATATATCCAGGTTAGTGAAACAAATATTATATGGTCATGGTCACACAGTTGACGTTTTAAATCAAATATGAACCAGTGTTTTAAGAGGAATTATGTGCTGAGTTTTTCTCAACTACTTTACTACAAAATTAACAAGTATACATTTCTATAGACCTGAACAGCATCCTGAAGAAAAATGTTTCCCTCCTCCAACACGATTCAACGCAGCAAAGAGCTGTCCGAGGAAACTGCGCGATGAATACTAATTGGTGAATGTCATTTTTGTATTTGTGTCATTGAAATAAAGATTGGTTTTATAGTTGTTAGAGCAGTTTCGTTACCCATTTTACTACTCTAAATATAAGATAGTATCATGGAAAAATTGAATATTTCATAAATAATCATGTTTCCCTTATAAGTAGGCCTACTTGTGCCTCGTAATTATAATATGAAGATCAAACTGCATCTTGAGTGACTGACTACAACTTTCAATAACAATCACCTTTTCTCCAATCTATAAAAAATGAATATCAGTTGTCAGATTTTTTTTAACAATGCAGTGTCTGAATGCAAATTGCATTCAGACACTTTTGGATGATTTTGTTGCTTATTTACAGGTGAGTGCATGGCTTGCTCCAAATGCTACCCTACACAACATGCAACAGTTATGTGTGAAGAGAACATTGCACAGAAATGTTTCAAAACACCACAGATTTTTCAGCTATAAAAAGACAACATACCTCAGCTCACACCCTTTAGATCTGTAAAACCTATTCCCACACGCCCAGAAATACGAGACCAGGATCTTCACATCAACAGCAGAGGGCAGAACCATCACTATATCACAGACCAGTAACATCACAAGAATTGATAAGAATGTAAAGAGACAGTCCATTAACTTCAGATTCCAAACAAATCGTATTTGAAACAGATAACCTTGAAGAAATGTGTACAGAAAATAGAAGTACAATCTTTTTTACTTTGATATGATGCTAGTCTTACTTTTCAATTTTGGGAACATTGGGAGGCATAAAGAATTGATTATTAATATGAATAAGTTTTTAATGCCTTGTCTTCAATCATGTAGGTACGTCTGGGATGAAGGGAAGGAAAAGGTGGTCTTCAGAAGCATCTGAGAAGTTTATAATATTATTTACAGAACACTTTAAACAATTAGGAGGTAAAGCAGTGTAGAGATAAAAAAAGGCACAAGATAATTAGCATTATGAAAACATTAGTAAGAGTCTCAGTTTCATGAAATACACATTAAATATAATGGATATTTTGAAACCTAAGAGATGTCTAAAATAGTTTCTTAAATATGATTACCAAAAACATGACATTACAAAAAGAAAGAAAGAAAGAAAAAAAAAACATGAAATTTCTCTCCGACATGTTTACATGATAACAGTGGTGATAGAATACTGAGTACGACAGTTTTTACTGAACATTATTGTCACCCCGTCTGGCAGCGGAGAGTGTCGTCTTCGGTACGGACACGCTGGATTAGGATTAAACTAAATATGGTATTAAGAGTTAAGGACGCTATAGAAGACGCCCTTAGTGGGACTCCTTTAAGCACGAAACACTTGACGCAGCTTAGGAGTCCATGTACGAACACTTGAGATCAAGGCAGAATTTCATCTCGCAGGTGACACTGGAGGCCATAGATGCGTGTTACATGGCTCGATTGAACGGCGATCGGGACTTGCGATGCTCCTCGGTGTGCAGG
>NW_020872548.1:448416-450916 GCF_003789085.1 Penaeus vannamei
TCCAAAGACTCAGATAGAATGGCAACATCATCAGAAAAGTCAAGGTCTGTAACCTTGATATTGCCCAGTGTTGCTCCACAATGACTTTGAACAGTAGCTCTGCCCAGTATCCAGTCCATGCAAGTGTTGAAAAGAGTTGGTGCAAGGACACAGCCTTGCCTCACTCCTGAACTAACAGGAAAGAAGCTCGACATACCCCCACCACACTTTACAGCACTTTCAGTACCAGTATACAGGCTTGTTATTAGTCCAATAATCCTTGTTGGAATGCCTCTCAGCCTCAGGATCTCCCAAAGTGACTCCCGATGCACCATATCGAACGCCTTCTTGAGGTCGATGTAGGCTGCAAGCAGCCCACGTCCAAACTCATGGTGGCGCTCTACAATGACTCGAAGCACGAGGATACGGTCTATTGTGGACTAACCAGGAGTGAATCCAGATTGCTCCAGTCTCTGGTGCCTCAGTAGATGGTCTCTGATACGTCTCAGAAGGATTTCAATATTCACACTCAAGAACATGTCATTTTCTCTGTAGTAAACAGCCCCCACCTCGACCTCCCTTTCACTTATGGTCGACGGCTTGGAGGATCTTGTAGTGATGCATCAACGCTATTTGGTGGCAATTCTTCGATGCAAAGAATAATAGCTTGATCGCAAATATTTCTAAATTCATTTTAATGAATAAGGCATGGGGTTTCGTAATGAATAATAGATTGCAGCACTCGATGTTTGAGAGTAAGTATAATGAAACTGAAGCATAACTCATTCGTTCGAGATATTGAGTCGGTGTGAACCTATATAACGTCTGATTATAAAGGTAGGACTAGGGTTTAAGCTTGAATCTATTTGCTTAGTAATCACAACCGTCTCACCTCTTTACCGCTGGCATGTCCGTAAAATTCTGACAATTGTGTGATTCGTAGTTGATATGTGCGTGTGCCATTCACAGATTGGAAGGTAAGACTAACGATAAAATTCGAGTTTCATAGTCACTTCATTCGTTCAGATAATTTGGGCATAAAGGAATCCTACTGTCGAAGAAAACTAGCTCTAACATGCGTAAGCGAGAAATGATTGCCTCATTGTATCAGATTTTGTTGCATCCGTAAATAATTGAATTAAATAATTGGGGATAATGCATAAAATTCTTTTCTGAACTGGGATGCTTGCATTGTGAAAGCTTGCAAAAGAAATTTCACGTACCCATTCATAGCGTACGTTAAGTCGTATTTCATTTAATGTTGTATTCTTGGGGTAATTGAAATAATTGTTGTATTGACATAGTAATGATCATAACATTCGCTAAAATGAACGTTAAATTCGTGTTTGTGATCCATCTTCGTGCGAGCTCGCTTTCTATTCACACTCATAATTACATACACACTCATTAACGCAAACAGACACTGTAAAATCAAATCTTCAACTATAGGATTTGTTGTGCATGATTGCAGGTTATCTCTTTTACCCGCAATGTTGCTGTGATGAATTAAACATACACGCAATCATTTCACACGCTCTTCCACGCAGTTCAACAGGCATTGTTAAATCAAATCTTCATGTATAGGATTTGTTGTGTCATAGTCAAAGGCTATTCTTTTGCCTTGTGGCGTTCCTGATCATGATTAGTGAAAATG
This sequence comes from Penaeus vannamei, assembly GCF_003789085.1. NCBI lineage: Eukaryota > Metazoa > Arthropoda > Malacostraca > Decapoda > Penaeidae > Penaeus > Penaeus vannamei. Next base: position 450,050 of record NW_020872548.1, read on the forward strand.
ATGCACAACACATACTTTTTCTTCTCTATGAAATGACAATTGGTTCAAGTTATCCTTGCGGATGCCATTGTCATTTCCCTTATCTATTCTCATGTCTATCTGAGATGATTAGTAGCTCGAACAAAGTTTGTAAAAACTGCTACTCTCATCTCCCTCATTTATTTTCTTCTGAAAAATACAAAAGTGAAAAACGAAAATAAATTAAATAACCACATTAAAAACTGCAAATTAGCATAAAAATAACGGCTAACAGCACAATTAACATCCCTCCCTCTCTGTTGTTTTTCTTTTTCTCTTACTCTCTTGGCCCTTACGTGTATAAACTGGTTCATGATATAATAATGGATGTGTATATCCGACACGGCATGAAAGGAGATCTAACTGCAGCACGATCGCCTTGCAATGCCGTGAAACGAACATCGCCAGAAGATCGCTGCAGGTCAAAGGACGAGGACGCGCAATTGCAGGTATTAAGCCGCCCAGATCAAGTGGACGGGCGCTGCCTGTCAGTACTCCCGTAGATCCAGTGAAGAACCAGGAACTCGTCAGAGCAGGCCCCATGATGCTATGGAAAGCCGCTTACCTGAACGCCTGTAGATCGTTTAACCTCCAGGAGCTCCCCAGTGCAGGAGTAAGCCGCCCTCAGACGAAAGGACGCCCCTGCCCAGGACGCCGTAGACCCAGACGCAGGCTACGAGGACGTCGGTACGAGCCACAGCCGAGAAGGACCTGGATGAAGCTGCGAGGACGTGTGGACGACGATGCCGCCGAGTACCACCTGGATGAGGACTACGAGGACGACTGGACGAACCGAAGTCAAGGAGGACCTAGGCGAAAGCTTCGAGGACGTGTGGACGTCGATGACGG
>NW_020872549.1:22500-23676 GCF_003789085.1 Penaeus vannamei
ATTTTTCACTTTTAATATGTCTCTATTTCTGTTCGTTTGGTTGTCTTTTTGATCCCCCCTCTCTCTATCTATCTTTTCTCTCTCTCTCTCCTGCCCCCTCTCTATCTATCTACCTATCTATGTCTCCTCTCTCTTTCTCCTTCTCTCTCTCTCTTCTCTCTCTCTCTCTCTCTTTCCTCTCCTCCCTCCTCTCTCTCTCTCTTCTCATCTCCCCCCCTCTCTCTCTCTCTCTCATCTCTCCCCCTCTCACTCTCTCTCTCTCTTTCTCTCCCTCTCTCTCCCTCTCTCATTTATCTTCCAAAGTTGCAACACAACAAGGACCGCATCTTTAATTGGCAACAGGTCAAGAGTCCTTCCAAACATTAAGATCTCTCCTCTTATCTTTGTCTCTTCTTCCTTCCTGGTATTCTTGTGTGTTCTTCCTCTTCATTTCGATGTGTTTGACACGTACTCTTTCTTAATTTTTTTTTTTTTCTGGTTTGAGTCGGTGAAGTGGTTGTTGGTGCTTGGTGCTTCTATTTTTAACAGACTGAGATTTTTATTTCGTTTTTTTCTCTATTATTTTGCTTCTTTTTAATCTTTGTAATTATTACTTGCTTTGTTACATATTCCTACTCTATTGGCTTTATTCTTTTTCTTTTTTTTTAAGACTCTCCTTTCCTTCTCTCTATCTCTCTCTCTTTCTTCTCTCTCCATCCCCCTTCTAATAGATATAATAATGATTATGATATCCCTCTTACTCCCTCCTCTCTCTAACCCCAACACCTCTCTATCTTCTATCTTACTTTCTCTCTCTCTCTCTCCCTCTTTATCTAACCATCTTCTCCTCCTCTCCTCCTCCTCTCTCTCTCTCTCTCTCTCAAATACTGTCGTATTTCCACTCCCCGCTCTTTTAATGGCACTTTACACTTCCAGTTCCAAGCATACGAGAATTATACGAACTCTAGGGAACACACACGCCCGATTTCACTACCACGGCGAGGGATATTTTTCGTACCACGGAATCCATCAACACATTATTGAAATAACAGCAAATTTACATGAAGAAAAATTCTGAAAGTAAAGAATATGGAATTGGTCCATCGATTTTAAACTTTCAAAGTCAACACAGAAGAAGGGCGTCAGATGTCTTTGTCTGTTTGTCTGTCTGTCTGCTTACTTGTACAGTGTTTTTCC
>NW_020872549.1:23776-26276 GCF_003789085.1 Penaeus vannamei
TATATATATATATATATATATATAATACATATATATATATATATATATATATATACATATATATACATATATATATATATATAATATATATATATAATATACATTATACATATATATAATATATATATATATATATATTGTATATATATATGTACATATATATATACATATATATATATCTATATATCTCTATATCTCTCTCTCTCTCATACATATATATATATATATATATATATATATATAATATATAATATATATATATATATATATAATATATATATATATATATATATATATATATATAATATATAGGTCAGGGTTTTGTGTTAACCTGATTTGGTGGGTTATTGAGACACAATTCTGGTTCAGCTGTTTATTGATAGGAGGTGGCTGGAATGTAGCGTGGCGCGGGTTGTTGTGGGCAAGGAAGTCCAATAGGGGCGCCGAGCGGGGCGCGCGTGGGGAAGCGCCCCCTAGGAGAGGTGTGGTCAGGGCCGTGGGCCCCGGTCAAGTGTGCTTGGTTAACTGTCCTGTGGCTTCGAGCGGTGGTCGCGGGTCCCTAGCAGTGGAGACGCGGGAAGGTAACCCTTGTTCCTCAGATCGCTCGGTATACGCTACTAACATTCGCCCCCGACGGGATGGAGCTGCTATCTCTGAAAAAAAGCATACCAGAGGCAGAGGCAGAAGGGCAAACAGGGGGGGGGGGTTGTGTAATAGCAAGGGCCGTAAGATATTATCAGATTGCAATGTCAGTGTTGATTAAATCATTTGCATGATTTTTCAATTTTTATTTATTTTTTCAATAATGCAATGTCCAAGGATAGACAGAGGACCATGCTTAGGGAGACAATTGCAATAGTCCGCAAGGACTTGCTTGAATTGCAATTGTCTCAGATAGCAGAAAATGAAAATCTACAAAAGATAAGCATTGTGCAAAACTACAAGGAAGCAAAATGTATCTCATTTCATTGAAGTTGTCTATCACACGTCACCAACAGCAATTTGAGGCAAAGCAATAATGAAAACAGGTAATGCAGTCATCATACTTCGGGAGCGATTCATTACATCAAAATATACTTTCTCAAGACAACATTTGCATAAAACGTAATGCAAAACAAGAATACACGATAGGCGCAAGTCGGTTATCTTCCGAAAACAGTACGCATGTAATTCTTGTGCAATTACCGGGTTTCTGCGGGGCGATGTGCGCATGTGGCTGCGTGAGTGGTGAGTAGATGAGTGTTAGTGAATCGTGAGTTATGAAATGAGTATGTCAGAGTATAGCACACAAGTAGAAAATAGAATGCTGATAATTCTTTAGTTTTAGAGTCATTAGTATTTTGTCAAAGAAATGCTGATAGATATTCAGATGTTCAGGCGAGAATGAGTAAAAAAGGAATAGGATGGCGTGGAAGTTGGAAGAAATAAGCGAAGGGGAGGGGGAGTGGGTGGGCGGGAGGCTAATGAAAGGATGGGGAGGGATGGGGTGTAAAAGAGGTATGGTTGAGGATGGGGGTGGGGTTAGGTATGTAGGCAGGGGTGGCAATGTGGATTGCGCTTAATGAAAATAATCACTGATTTGACTGCACGAAAAAAAAAAACATTCACACTAATAACAATGAACTTACGTTAATTTCAATATTAATTAACTACTATGCGATCATCATAAAAAATGGTACTTTAATTAGTACGTAAAATGAATGATACGGTGACTGGTTTGGGTCAGCTTCCCTGAAACAACTGACCCGAAAGACAACCTTCGTGGTTGTAAATGATACTTAAAATAAATTCCCTGAGGAAAGTGATGATATGATGACTCAACCGTAGAAGGGACATATCATCCAGCTCATACGCAGAACGCAATTGGGTACCCATCTTGGGGAATACCAGCGATAATCTCACGTATAGCGATAAGAAGGTGCGTGGCGCTGAGATCGCCTGGGCGATAGGTGTGCGACTCGGCACATGAGAACAACTTAACATTAATTACCTAAACCTAAATTACATGTCCATACCCAGCTGTAGGTCGTCACCAAGGAACATGTAATAATGATGAGGTGAGGTTCGTGATTAAGATAACGAAAACCACGAACAATATGAAATCGTAGTAGCTGTATAATATAATTAATCTCTAACACAGAGATAATGAATAAGATATAAATGCAAATAGCTTGAATGTACTTTTGGGTCTAGCAGAGTCAGATGGTTATAAGCACCTTCTACCTGAGTAAGGTCAAAGTGAGGTAATTATCCAAATATTCGTTAAAAATAGCAAGAGCTAAAATGTAAAATTAAACAATATTGTGAAAAAACAAGCACACAATAATCTAGAAATTACATAATCAAATTGCCAATAAATGAACATGAATAAATAAGGAAAAAATATATCTATAAAGAAGACGAATAATTACAGCGAAACATACTTCGGAATATGCACAAATATACTATAATAATAACAAAATCATATGATTTAATTCGATGAATTATGCTAGTATTATTA
>NW_020872549.1:38776-43415 GCF_003789085.1 Penaeus vannamei
TTTCTGTTTCGCACGTAAACTTAATGTTTGGATGTTGTTCATTAAGATATGACAGAAGCTTTTCAATGTGTGACCTGTTTGAAAAGAAGAAACGTGTCATCCACGTATCTTTTGTAAAAAATTGGTTTGAAATGATCTGATCTCACTAAACTCAAGGTCACTACAAATAACCTTGTTCTTGATTTGAAATCAAAAGTCAGTGTGTTTGATTTCAAATGCCTCTCTGCACTGATTAACCATAATGTTGACAGAAGATTGTCTTCTGTGAAAGAAATCCACCACAGGAAGCTAAGAAACTTGGGTATTGACCTTAGAAATAAGGTCGATATTAACAAAGTTATCTTTAATTTCTCTGACCGAACTCTATCTGTTGATGAAAAGAATGCCTTATCTATAGGTTTGGATTTTGGTCGACGACCCCGCAAATTAAGTTATTTCAATTTTTTACCCATTTCGAAAGAATTTGGCATATGCTTAAAAATTGTAATATTTACAGACACTTTCAATGCAGTGTTCAACAAAATATCTGCTCTTGCTAATATTATGTATGTACAGCATTGCAGAGAATCAATGTATAGCCCAGACCACACAGAACAATATGCTAATGTTCTTCAAAATTTAAAAGACGATGATAGCATTGTGATAACAAGACCAGACAAAGGAAAAGGCATAGTAATCCTTAACAAGACTGATTACTGTAACAAAATATCTAACATTCTTGCAGACTCGTCAAAATTCAAACTCCTAATGGTTGACTTTAGCAGCCATCTCCTCAAATTTGAAGATAAATTAAACAGACTCTTACGACCTATTAAAGAAACCATTAATGAAGCCACATATAATTCCATTCTCGCTTCTGGCTCTCGTCCTGGTTGTTTATATGGACTCCCTAAAGTTCATAAGACTGGTACACCTCTGAGGTCTATTGTTTCATCAATTAACACTTAATTATAACCTTGCTAAATTCCTAGTTAAAATCATGGAACCCCTTACCACTAATGAGTACACCACTGCCAACACCTTGGAATTTGTAAATGAAATTAAACAACTCAACATTGATGATTCTACAATAATGGCAAGATTTGATGTTGAATCTCTATTCACTAACGTTCCTCTGTCAGAAACCACCCAGATTATCACAGATGCCACATCTGACGAGTCTTTGTTACACACACAAAAAAACAGTTTAATTCCTTTCTAAATATTGCCACGAGAGACTGTTTTTTCTTTCGATAATCGTATACCGCTCACAAAGAAACAAAGTTCATAAAATTACCGTATCTTGGTGATATAAGTTTTACCATTCGAAAACAATTATGTGAAATACTTAAACATTCATTCCCTCAGATCAACTTCAACATTGTCCTTGTCAACCTCTATAGTATCAACTCGTTGTTTAGAAAAAGAATGCCTCTGCCTTCAGAACTATGTTCGAATATAGTATATATTTTCAATTGTCCTAGATGTAACGCTAGGTACATTGGGTCATCCACTCGATGGCTCAAACACAGAACACTCGAACATATGGGCAAATCTATCAGGACGAGCCTACCTCTGAGCAGACCTTCTTTCTCTGCTGTTCGTCAGCATTCACACTCACAAGATCACCCGTTCACTCACAATGATTTTAAAATTCTGTCCACAACATCTAACAAACTTGACATTCTCATCTCAGAATCCCTGTATATCCACAAGATGAAACCTGACCTGAACAATAGCACAGCCATTCAGTTGTTTACGGTGTAATTCAACCACCATAACTAGCACTTCCTCACTTGTCTTTGGTATGTCTCACCCTCACCCAAGTTTTACATTTTTTCACTATGTTTTTGACTTTCTTTTTTGTTCACTTGTTGCCTTTTGATTTGCTTACTCTGTTATGAACTATTTTTTACCACTGTTCTTTTTCATCTTATCTAATTTGTTCTTGTATTCTCTGTTTTTAGTCTGATGATGGAGAGATACCTCTTCGAAACGTTACATAATAATAAAGATGTTCATCACAGCCCTGGCCCTCCTTTTCCTTCTGAGATGACGATTCCCGAATGGAAAATCAACTGCAGAAATCATATATATATATATATATATATATATATATATATATATATATATATATATATATATATATATATATATATATATATCTTATGTATATGTATGTATATGTGTGTATATATAATATATATATACATATATATACATATATATACATATATATATATACATATGTATGTGTGTATATGTATTTTTATATGAATGTATATATGTATATGTATATATGTATGTATATGTATATATGTACTCCTATGTATACTTATATATGTATATATACGTATATGTATGTATGTATACATAAATTTATGTATACATGTATGTACGTACATGTATGCATGTATACGTACATGTATGCATGTATACGTACATGTATGCATGTATACGTACATGTATGCATGTATACGTACATGTATGCATGTATACGTACATGTATGCATGTATACGTATGTATATGTATGTACATGTATGCATGTATACGTACATGTATGCATGTACGTACATGTATGCATGTATACGTACATGTATGCATGTATGTACATGTATGCATGTATCGTACATGTATGCATGTATGTATGTATGCATGTATACGTACATGTATGCATGTATACGTACATGTATGCATGTATACGTACATGTATGCATGTATGCCATGTATGCGTACATGTATGCGTACATGTATGCATGTACATGTATGCATGTATACGTACATGTATGCATGTATGTACATGTATGCATGTATACGTACATGTATGCATGTATACGTACATGTATGCATGTACGTACATGTATGCATGTATATACATGTATGCATGTACGTACATGTATGCATGTATACGTATGCATGTATGTACATGTATGCATGTATACGTACATGTATGTATATGTACATGTATGTATGTATACGTACATGTATGTATGTATACGTACATGTATGTATGTATATGTACATGTATGTATCGTACATCATGTATGTACGTACGTACATGTATGTATGTACGTACATGTATGTATGTATGTATACGTACATGTATGTATGTATACGTACATTATGTATGTGTACGTACATGTATGTATGTATACGTACATGTATGTATGTATCGTACATGTATGTATGTATACGTACATGTATGTATGTATACGTACATGTACATGTATGTATGTATACGTACATGTATGTATACGTACATGTATGTATGTATACGTATTGTATGTATACCTACATGTATGTATACCTACATGTATGTATGTATACCTACATGTATGTATACCTACATGTATGTATACCTACATGTAGTATACCTACATGTAGGTATACCTACATGTATGTATACCTACATGTAGGTATACCTACATGTAGGTATACCTACATGTAGGTATACCTACATGTAGGTATACCTACATGTACCTACATGTATGTATACCTACATGTATGTATACCTACATGTATGTATACCTACATGTATGTATGCATGTATAACATACATGTATTGTATACATACATGTACGTATACATACATGTAGGTATACATACATGTATTGTATACCTACATGTAGGTATACCTACATGTAGGTATACCTACATGTAGGTATACTACATGTAGGTATACCTACATGTAGTATACCTACATGTATATACCTACATGTAGGTATACCTACATGTAGGTATGTAGGTATACCTACATGTAGGTATACCTACATGTAGTATACATACATGTAGTATACTACATGTATGTATACTACATGTATACGTACATGTATGTATACAATACATGTATGTATACGTACATGTATGTAGTAATGTATGTATGTACATGTATGTATACTACATGTATGTATACTACATGTATGTATACATGTATGTATACGTGCATGTATGTATACGTACATGTATGTTTAGTACATGTATGTATACGTGCATGTATGTATACGTACATGTATGTTTAGGTACATGTATGTATACGTGCATGTATGTATACGTACATGTATGTTTAGGTACATGTATGTATGTATGTGTATACGTGCGTACATGTATGTATGTACATGTATGTATACGTACATGTATGTATATGTACATGTATGTATGTACATGTATGTATGTATGTATGTATATGTATGTATGTATACATACATGTATGTATGTATACGTACATGTATGTATGTATACGTACATGTATGTATGTATGTATGTATGTATGTAATACGTACATGTATGTATGTATACATCATACGTACATGTATGTATACGTACATGTATGTATGTACATGTATGTATGTATACGTACATGTACATGTATGTATGTACGTACATGTATGTATGTTACGTACATGTATGTATGTATATATACGTATGTATGTATACGTATGTACGTACGTACATGTATGTATGTATTACATGTACGTACATGTATGCATACGTAATGTATGCATACGTACATGTATGCATACGTACATGTATGCAGTACATACGTACATGTATGCATACGTACATGTATGCATACGTACATGTATGCATACGTACATGTATGCATACGTACATGTATGCATACGTACATGTATGCATACGTACATGTATGCATACGTACAT
>NW_020872549.1:51015-53515 GCF_003789085.1 Penaeus vannamei
CTCTCTCTCTCTCTCTCTCTTCTCTCTCTTCTCTCTCTCCTCTCTCTCTCTCTCTCTCTCTCTCTCTCTCCTCTCTCCCTCTCTCCCTCTCTCCCTCTCTCTCTCTCTCTCATCCTCTCCTCTCCTTCCCTCCCTACTCTATTGTCCCAATTTCTCCTTTTATCAATTTTCCTCGAATTCTTTTTTGCAATCCGTGCTTATTAGTATCAGTTATCTAAGTTCAGAAAATGGAAAAAGAATCGTGCAAGTTTCCAGCTTTTAAGAGTCGCGACCCTCGACATTCGCTTTTTCCTTATATATTTTAAGGCCAATGATAGATTATTTTTTTCTATTACCAAAATGCAGTACAATATTCCTTGAAGGTAAGCCGCCGTATCTTCTTAAGGCGCCTTAACTTACGGCCGAGCGATCTTACATGCACATACACAGAGCAAGGGACCCGCCACATTGGTGCGAGTTAAGCTTCAGGTTAAGGCAATGGAAGAGCAGCCTTTGGCGCTTTCCGGCGGCGGGAAATCAACTCTTCGCTCTTATACAAGGGAAATACAGCAGGATGGTTAAGGCCTCCAGTGTACCATAACTTATGGCTCTTTTGAGAATCCGGCCCATGGTCTTCTAGTGCATACTCCTTGAGGGTATGGTCACGCAGTACCTACTCCTTGGTACTACTCTTGAAGTAACCTGAAGGTATGGTCTCGCAGTACATACTCCTTGAAGGTATGGTCTCGCAGTACCTACTCCTTGAAGGTACGGCCTCGTAGTGCATTCCCATTATAAACAATGAACTAAATCCTAGTAAATTGACCAACAGTACTTTAACAAACTGCAATACTATAATACCCTAAGCCATTGTTACCCCGTGTAGACCACCAAGGTTTCAGCTGCTGGCCATCGTAATGATGTGTCTTCGGAATAATTGGTTTTGAAATTAGAGACAGAATAGATTCCTCGAGTGATTGCGGGGGGAAGAGGGGATCGAGAGAGAGAGAGAGAGAGAAAGAGATAGAGAGAGAGAGAGAGAGAGAGAGAGAGAGAGTGAAAGACAGACAGACAAACAGGTCAGCACAGAAAATGTGTATCCATGCGTGTGTAGAAGCCAAGAGAAGAAACGCAGCAGAAAAAGATCGTGAAGGAAAGCGAGAGCTATCAATATTCCCACGGTGCCCCTAGAATTCCCACGGTGCCTGTACATTTCACACGCTCGTCCTAATCAGTATTCCAACGCCGCGCTAACACCCATAGGATTCGATTCCATTAATGTCAGTGGATCTCCCTCGCTTCTTCAGATCTTACTCTTATATCCACATAATTTCTGATTTATTTTCATTATTATTGCTATTACTATTGCTGTTATTATTGTTTATTATTGTAGTTGTTACTATTTCATTTTTATTATTATCATTATTATGCTAATTGTTATTAGTAGTAGTAGCATTATTTTTATCATTACTATTTATGTTCCTAACTGTTATTTATTATCATTATTATTATTATTATTATTATTATTATTTTATTGATTATTATTATTATTATTATTATTATTATTATTATCATGACTATTACTATTATTATTATCATTGTTGTTATCATCATTATTATTATTGTTATTATCATTCCTATTATTATGATTATTACTACTACTACTACTACCATTATTATTATTATTATCATTATTAATTATCATTCTTATCATTTTTACGATTATTATTGCTGTCGCCATCATTATTATTACTATTATTTTTGTTAGCATTATTATTATTATTTATATTATTGTTACGTTATTGTCATTATTATAATCATTATCATTACTATCATTATCATCATTATCATTATTATCATTATTATCATTATTTTCATTATGACTATTAATATCATTATCATCATCATTATTTCCATTATGATTATTATTATCATCATCATCATCTCAATATGGGATGGATGATGATGTAATGACTATATCTAAATTGTTATTATAATTATCATTCTGAGATGCACGACAGAAATGTTTCATCACCTTGTTTATTCGCTATATACATTTTGTATATTTTTCATCATATTTTCAGTGCATGATAGTTGCATATGATCTTACATTGTATTTTTTATTACAGATTTTCCCTTATGCTTTAGAAGTTATTTTTCCAAACAATAGGATCAGGGAGAGCTTGTTATCAATATTACCTTTATTTTCATTATAGAGAAGAAGCGTTATACAAAGCAAAGGTTTCTTAAGGAGATTGTTTACCATGCGCTTTCTTTCTTCCTTTGACTGACTTCCCATGATGCTCTTTGATCGCGTGGTTCTTCACTATCATTAGACATTCGGTTTGTTCCTTGGGTCTATAGATTTTCCCACGGTGTTCAAAAAATTCTCACGATATTCTTGTTGCTTTGTATCTCTCTCTCTTCTCTCTGTCTGTCTGTCTCTCTCTCTCCTCTCTTCTCTCTCTCTCTCCTCTCTCTCTCTCTCTCTCTCTCCTCTATATATATATATATATATATA
>NW_020872549.1:66015-68515 GCF_003789085.1 Penaeus vannamei
CATAGGATAGGGGAAGAAGGAGTAAGAGAAGAAAGAAGGTTTGGAGGAAGGGTGGAAGGAGCCGGGAGGGCTAGGGAACAAAGGAGATAAAGACACATAGATAGATAGGAAAAGAGAGAAAGAAAGAGAGCAAAAGAGAGAAAGAAAGAAAGAGAATGAGAGGGGAAAAAGACGAAGGTTGAAAGGATGAAAGAAAGAGAGAGAGAGAGAAGGAGACAGATAGATAGATATAGGGAGAGAGAGAGAGGAGATAAATAGTTAGATAGATAGATAGCGATAGAGATAGATAGATAGATAGGGAGAGAGATAAATAGATAGATAGAGAGAGAGAGAAAAAACGGAAAGATAGACAAATAGATAGATAGAAAGACAGACAGAGAGACAAAGAGAGCGTAACCCAAAATAAATACAAAAATAACAGCCCCCTTCCTCCTCCTCCTCCTCCTCCTCCCGAAAGTCAAAAACCGAAACAGACAAATAAAAAAAAAAAGGCTAAAGAAAATAAAACCCCGAGAGGAGAAAGCCAGCAGAGGAATAACAAAGAGACAAAGACGACAGGACAGCAAGCGTCCGAGAGAAGAAGAGATTGACGCCATATTGTTTTCCTCTGAATAGCGAGCCTTCAGAAGGAACCCGTTGCTTCGTTTCCATTTGCTGGCCGTCACGTGGCTCCAACAACAGCAACAACGATGCCAACAACAACGACGATAAAATAGCAACAAAAAAGACGATGCCAACAACAATATCAACAACAACAACGATACGATACCAACAGCAAAAACAACAACGATACGCATACAACAGCAACAGCAACAACAACGATACCAACAAACATCAACAACAACAACAATAGCAAGATACCAACAACATCAACAACAACAAAATCGATGGCAACAACAACAATATCAACAACAACAACAACAACGATACACAACAACACAACGATATCAGCAACAACAACAGCAACATGGATACTAATAGCAACACAGCAGCAACAACAACAACTATAGCAATGCAAATATAAAACATGACGACAAAAACAAATAATCTTAACAATACCAACAACTATAGCAATGTAAATATAAACATGACGACAAAAACACACATAACAGTAGCGACGAAAACAAATAATAATAACGACAAAATAAAAAACAAATGCAAAAAATCACAACAAGCACAGACAACAATAACGACAAGAACAACAAAGACACTTTTCATCTTTTCCTTCTTCTTGAGTTTGTGGCTTTTGTTGCTTCAGTTGCGGTTCTCTTGTTTGTTGTTTTTACTTGTTTTGATCTTTGTTTGAAGGGCCGCTGCTTTGAGGATCCTTTTCTTGCTTTCGCTTTCGTCAAGACTGCTGTCATTAACATTAATTTTGTCATTAACATTAATTTTGTCATTAAGTGTTGTTAGATTGTTGCTGATGCGACTGTAATTTGATCTTCATTATTTTTGTTATTATTATTTTTGTTATTTCATTTTATATATTTATTTATTTATTTATTTTTATTTTTTTTATTTTTTTTATTTTTTATTTATATTTATTATTTCATTCCATTTCATTTCATTTCATTTCATTTCATTTCATTTCATTTCATTCATTTCATTTCATTTTACTTTACTTTATTTTATTTTACTTTACTTTACTTTACTTTTTTATTTTATTTTATTTTATTTTATTTTATTTTATTTTATTTATTTTATTTTATTTATTCATTTATTTTGATTGAAATAAACGTAAATATCATCCCCTACTTATTCTACGTCGATCCCCACTTTCCTCTTCCCCTTCTTCTTTCTCCTTCCCCTTCTCCTTCCCTTCTCCTTCTCTTCTCTCTTCTTCCCCTTCTTCTTCCCTTCTTTTCCCTTCCCCTTCCCCTGCCCCTTCCCCTTCTCCTTCCCCTTCTCCTTCCCCTTCTCCTTCCCCTTCTTCTTCCTCTTTCTCCTTCCCCTTTCTTCCCCCTTCTCTTTCCCCTTTCCTCTTCCCCTCCCTTCTCCTCCTTCTCCTTTCCCCTTCCCCTTCCCCTTCTTCTCCTTCCCTTCCCCCTCCCCTTCGCCTTCCTCTTCTCCTTCTCCTTCCCCTTCTCCCCTTCCCCTTCTCCTTCCCCTACCCTACCCGTCACCCGTCTTCCTCCCTTCCTCCCCTTCCTCCCCTTCCTCCACCTCCCGGCACGTGTCCCTTTCCCCACTTCTTACCCTCTCCCCCACCTCCCCTTCGCGGTAGCCTTACCCTCCTCCCACTATTCTCCTCTCCCTCACGTGTACCCTTCTCCCTCCTTCCTCCCTTCACCTCCCCGCTTCCCGCGGTCTTCCAACTTCTTCGCCCTCCTTTCCTTCCCATCACCTGTATTCTGCCTCCCTCCACCTCCTTTCTCCCCTCTTTTTTTCCTCCCTCCACCTTCCCACCCCGTCACCTGTATCCTTCCCTCCTCCTCCCCTTCTCCAATTACCTGTATTCTGTCCCCCTCCTTCTTCCTACCTCCACTCCCTCCACCCGTCA
>NW_020872549.1:73515-76015 GCF_003789085.1 Penaeus vannamei
TATATATAATATATATATATATATATATATATATATATATATATATATATATATATATGAATGTTATAGGAGGGCCAGGGCTGTGATGAACCTTTATTATTACGTAACGTTTCGAAGAGTTATCTCTCCATCATCAGACTAAAACAGAAGATACAAGAACAAATTAGATAAAATAAAAAGTGGCAAAAAATAGTTCATAGCAGAGTAAACAAATCAAATGATAACAGGTGAACAAAAAAGAAACAGACAGAAACAGAGTGAAAAAAATGTAAAACTTGGGTGAGGGTGAGACATACCAAAGACAAGTGAGGAAGTGCTAGTTACGGTGGTTGAACTACACCGTAAACAACTGAATGGCTGTGCTGTTGTTCAGGTCAGGTTTCATCTTGTGGATATACAGGGATTCTGAGATGAGAAGGTCAAATTTGTTAGATGTTGTGGACAGAATTTTAAAATCATTGTGAGTAAACGGGTGATCTTGTGAGTGTGAATGCTGACGAACAGCAGAGAAAGAAGGTCTGCTCAGAGGTAGGCTCATCCTGATAGATTTACCCATATGTTCGAGTGTTCTATGTTTGAGCCATCGAGTGGATGACCCAATGTACCTAGCGTTACATCTAGGACAATTGAAAATATATACTATTTTCGAACATAGTTCTGAAGGCAGAGGCATTCTTTTTCTAAACAACGAGTTGATACTATAGTGGTTGACAAGGACAATGTTGAAGCTGATCTGAGGAATAATTTAAGCATTTCACGTAATTGTTTACGGAGGGTAAAACTTATATCACCGAGATACGGTAATTATATGAACTTTGTTTCTTTATGAGCGATGAGGATTTTTGTGGGTGGGCAAAGTTTATTATCCAAGAATGATCTTAGGGTCTTGTAAAAAACGTTATCAGGAAAACCATTGCTCTTGAAATAATTGACGAATTTGATTTCGTCATCAAATTGGATCCAGGTAGAGCAAATATTAAATGCTCTATTGATTAGAGTGGTTATACTGTTATTTTGTACTTCAAGGGGGTGAAACTAAATAATTCATTCCCAAACTGGTGAAGGTAGTTTTTTTTTTTCACCTGTTACCATTTGATTTGTTTACTCTGCTATGAACTATTTTTTGCCGCTGTTCTTTTTATTTTATCTAATTTGTTCTTGTATCTTCTGTTTTAGTCTGATGATGGAGAGATAACTCTTCGAAATGCATGTATATATATATATATATATATATATATATATATATATATATATATATATATATATGTATATATATATGTATATATTATATATGTATATATGTATGTATATATATATATATATATATATATATATATATATATATATATATATGTATGTATATATATGTATATATATAATATATATATATATATGTGTGTGTGTGTGTGTGTGTGTGTGTGTGTGTGTGTGTGTGTGTGTGTGTGTGTGTGTGTATGTGTAATATATATATATATATATATATATATATATATATATATATATATATATATATGCATATGCATATCTATCTATCTATCTGTTTGTCTGTCTATCTATTGTTTATCTATCTATCTATCTATCTATCTATCTATCTATCTATCTATCTATCTATCTATCTATCTATCTATCTATCTATCTATAATCTATCTATCTATCTGTCTATCTATCTATCTATATATCTATATCTATATATATATATATATCATATATATATGTATATATAATATATATAATTATATATATATACATATATACATATATATAATATATAACATATATATATATACATATACATATATACATATAATAATATATATATATATTAATATATAATATATGCATATCTATATCTATCTATCTATAATCTAATCTATCTATCTATCTATCTATCTATCTCTATCTTCTATCTATCTATCTATCTATCTATCTATCTATCCATCTATCCATCTATCCATCATCCATCTATCCATCTATCCATCTATCCATAGTATCTATCTATCTATCTATCTATCTATCTATATTTGTATATGCATGCATATGCATGTATGTTTATGAAATGTATATACACACACACATATATATATATATATATATATATATATATATATATATATATATACATATATGTATATATATACATATATATATATATATATATATATATATATATATATATATATATATATATATATATATATATACTATATATGAGAGAGAGAGAGAGAGAGAGAGAGAGAGAGAGAGAGAGAGAGAGAGGAGAAATACAAACAGGCAGACAGATAAGCAGACAGACAAAAAAAAAAAGATATGCAGACAGACAGACAAACCGAGGCACCGAGACAAAGATAATGAAAGAGAGAAGGAGAGAAGAATCAACAGACTGAACAGCAGCGAAGTAATTCAACAGCAACAAGACAAAAAGTTGTCTGTAATATAAAACATGAGATGAAAGGCTCTGAACGGTGACTTTCAAATTACGTAGTATATAGTAGCTGGTAAA
>NW_020872549.1:83515-86015 GCF_003789085.1 Penaeus vannamei
CTCTCTCTCTCTCTCTCTCTCTCTCTCTCTCTCTCTCTCTCTCTCTCTCGCTTTTTCCCCCTCTCTTCCTCCCTTCCTCTATCTCCATTGCTTTCAATACGTCAGGTTTATTCTACATATCTGGCTTCAGTGTTATCAACCAAAATACAATATTTTTGCAGTTCAGTATTTGAGGTCCAGTTATTGTCGTCATTTCTCATCTCGTTGCGTTCATTTCGTTCATTAATCATTCACTCTTCATAATCATTCTGATCATCATCATAATTGCATAGTGTAATAATGAGCCCCGGTATCCGTTCGCCATATTTCATTTGATAATCACCTTCCTTCATTTTTTTTTTTAACCGAGTTTATTTCCGCCTTTTATCAGACCATTAAATCATTAAAAAAAACAGCCATGAAATAAATAGATTTAATAAAATTCGAGTCGACCTGATCTCACTCTCCTGCTGTCATGAATCTACCTGGTCAACTCTCTTCTCATGAATCTACTGGTCAACTCTCTTCTGTTAATCATTTCAAGTTCACAAATCAAGTTAGATTAGCAGTGGTGAAGCTCCTAACCGAATAACCACAGATAGCTTTTGTCTCTTTGGCTGCAAAAAATAGAAATAAAAAAAAAGAAATGAAAATAAAATATTAATGATAATGATAATAATGATAATAATAAAATAATGATTATAATAATGATAATGATAATAATAATGATAATAATAATAATATAATGATATAATAATAATAATAAGAAGAAGAATGATAATTATGATAATGACAATGATATATAATAATGCAATTATAATAATAATTATAATAATGGTAATAATGATAATAATAATAATGCTAATAGTAATAATCTCACTTTTTGTTGTTGCTTAAGACAAAGAGCTATCTTAGGAACATAATGTGTCGTGGCCAATTCAATACCGCAAAGATACCACAAAAAATAAAAAATAAATAAAAGCACCACACTGGAGACAAACCTCTTCACTCGCTCTACCTTTGCCGCGAACCTCCGCCAAAACCAATCACGTGAATATTTTTCCCGAGGCCGCAATGTTTCCAAGCGCGAGAAAACACTGATCAGCTGATCTGCATCACCCCCCCCACCACCACCACCATCTCCCCCCCCCCCTCAGAGGCCTCCAGATGCATTGATCAGCTGATCTGCATCACCCACCCCCCTTAGAGGCCTCCAGATGCCCTCGCAATGTTTCCAAGCGCGAGAAACACTGATCAGCTGATCTACATCACCCCCCCCCCCACCACCACCACCATCCCCCCCCCACCCCCACCCCTTAGAGGCCTCCAGATGCCTCGGATTCTGGCCGGCATTCAAAGACTTGAGGTCCTAATGGAAAAAAGCGGGGGTGATGCACATCAGCTGATCAATGTAACCGCGAGGTACATTTGATCAGCTGATCTGCATCACCCTCCCCCAACCTCCCCCCCCCCCACCCCACCTCCTTAGAGGCCTCCAGATGCCCTCGGATTCTGGCCGGCATTCAAAGAGACTTGAGGTCCTAATGGAAAAAAGCAGGGGGGGGGGGGAAGGGGGTGATGCAGATCAGCTGATCAATGTAACCGCGAGTACATTGATCAGCTGATCTGCATCACCCCCCCCCAACCTCCCCCCCACCCCTTAGAAGCCTCCAGATGCCTCGGATTCTGGCTGGCATTTAAAAGAGACTTGAGGTCCTAATGGAAAAAAGCGGGGGGGGGGTGCTGCAGATCAGCTGATCAATGTAACCGCGAGGTCATTGATCAGCTGATCTGCATCACCTCCCCCCCCCCTTCAGAGGGCCTCCAGATCCCTCGGATTCTGGCTGGCATTTAAAGAGACTTGAGGTCCTAATGGAAAAAAAAAAACGGGGGGGGGGGTGCTGCCAGATCAGCTGATCATGTAATCATTGATCAGCTGATCTGCACACCTCCCCCCCTTCAGAGGCCTCCAGATGCCCTCGGATTCTGGCCGGCATTCAAAGAGACTTGAGGTCCTAATGGAAAAAAACGGGGGGGGGGGGGGGGGGTGATGCAGATCAGCTGATCAATGTAACCGCGAGGTACATTGATCAGCTGATCTGCATCACCCCACCCTTAGAAGCCTCCAGATGCCCTCGGATTCTGGCCGGCATTCAAAGAGACTTGAGGTCCTAATGGAAAAAGCGGGGGGGGGGGGTGATGCAGATCAGCTGATCAATGTAACCGCGAGGTACATTGATCAGCTGATCTGCATCACCCCTCCCCAACCTCCCCCCCACCCCTTAAAGGCCTCCAGATGCCCTCGGATTCTGGCCGGCATTCAAAGAGACTTGAGGTCCTAATGGCTTCATTTGTCGCCAGGTGGTCACTAATGGGCCGGCGAGGATGTCCGCATTATCGGGTAAAATCCTATTTCATGTTGTCCTGCGTTTCTCTTTCTCGGTACAGGCGTCGGGTGCAACCTTCTCACTCTCACGAAAGAGAAGTAGATATAAGGACATGTAATTGTTTTTGTCCTTTT
>NW_020872549.1:91015-96015 GCF_003789085.1 Penaeus vannamei
TTGGGGTCACAAGAATTAGGTGATGAGGGGGTTAGGTCTTTCTCTTCTCTCTCTCTCTCTCTCTCTCTCTCTCGCTATTTGTCTCTCTGTCTCTGTCTGTCTCTCTCTTTCTCTCTCTTTCTTTCTTTCTTTCTTTCTCTCTCTCTCTCTCTCTCTCTCTCTCTCTCTCTCTCTCTCTCTCTCTCTCTCTCTCTCTTCTCTCTCTCTCTCTCTCTCTCTCTCTCTCTCTCTCTCTCTCTCTCTCTCTCTCTCTCTCCTCTCTCTCTCTCTCTCTAGTGTATGTATTTGCGCCCGTTTGTTTATATACTTTGTGTTGTGTGTTTATACTTGTGGATGTCTATGTTTGCACGGACGCATCTGTGTACACGTGGATGCGAATCGAACCCGACGGAATCATAACAAACAAAGGGAAGAAAAGAAGAAAAGAGAGAAAGGGAGAGAGAGAGAGAGGAAAAAAAAACATACCCCTTTTTTTTTTACCCAAATCACAAAACCCGAACAGAGCGCCCAACAAAAGAGAAAGCGAATGAATCCAGTCCCGAAGTGGCATTGGGAGAGGGAAGGACCAGAGAAGTGGCATTGGGAGAGGGAAGGACCAAACACGGGTAGATCTCCCTTTAACAGCGATAGACACAGCGGGGGCGAGGGGTAAGCAGGCCCAGGTATTGCGTCCAGTATTTTCTCTCTCTTGTTACTGACTGCGGTAAATGCCTTAAGTGATGTTAGGTGCACAAGTGTTCGGATTTGTGGTCGATTCACATGCCCGTGTACTAAGAAGCGCCCGTGCGAATGTAAACATCCACATATATAAATACGCAGAAGTATATATATATACGTATTTACACAAGCGAGCGTTTTGAGAAGTAATATAGTGAGTTTGTTGTTGTTTTTTTGTTGTGGTTGTTGTTGTTGACTTTACGACTGAGGGTTAAATACGTGAATAGTTTCTCTGTTGTTAATTCATATATGCGTTTTCATTTTTTACAGTTTTGTTCATAAACACCTTAATTGCCTTTCATTTATTCCATAAATGGATTCATTTGCTCACTTTTATAATCAGTTCAAATTATTGATATTTTTCACATTTGCTCAATTTTTTATTCATCCACGTTGTTTTTCATTCTCTATTTATCATTCCCAAATCATTGGTCTTTTACACATTTGCTCACTTATTCATCCATTTGTTGATTTTTATTGTTTATCTATTATTCCAATATTTAAAGCGTGAGATCTGGAAGACTCGCCATTGACTTTCGCCTCAGGATGAGAGCTATCACGAGGCGGCTCTGGCTGGTCAGGGCAGGTGAAGGTGTCTGCAGTTGGGCGGCTTTGTTTTTTGTTTGTTTGTTTGTTTGTCTTCTTTTCTTTCCCCTTTTCTTGCCTACTTTCTCTCTTCCGTTTTTCTTCTTTTTTATTTTCTCCAGTTCCTGTTTTTTTTCTTCTTTTCCATTTTTATCTGCGTTTACTACTTACTTCTTCTTTCCTTCTTTCCATTCACTTCTCCTCCTCATCTCCTTCCTTCTCTTCCTCTTCCTCCTCCTCCACCTCCTCCGCCTCCTCCTCCCTCTCCTCCTCCTTCTTCCTCCTTCCTTCCTTCCTCCTCTCCTCCCTCCTCCCACCACCTCTCTCTCTCTCCAACCTCCTTCTCCTCCTTCATCCCCTCCCTTCCTCCCACCTTTCTTCCACCTCCTCCCTCTCCAACCTCCTCCTCTCTCTCTCCACCCTCCTTTCTTCTTCCATCCTCCTCCTCCACCTCCTCTCCTCCTCTCCAATCTCCTCCACCCTCCTCCTTCCTTCCTCCTCCTTTCTCCTCCTCCTCCTCCCCTCCTCCACCCTCCTACTCCCTCCTACTTCTCCTTCCCCTCTCCCCCTCCTCCCCTCCTTCCCCCTTCTCCTCCTCCCCCTCTTTTCTTCCTCCCTCCCTCCTCCACCTCCTTCCTTCCTCCTCCCCCTTCTTCCTCACCTCCTCCACCCTCCACCCTCCTCCTTCCTTCCACTCCTTCCTTCTCCCCCTCCTTTCTTTCCTTCTCCTTCTCCTTCCACCTTCCCTCTTCTCCTCCCCCCCTTTTCCTTCCTCCCCCTCCTCCACCCACCTCCTCCTTCCTTTCCTCTCTCTCCTCCCCACCTCCTCTCCACCTCCTTCCTTCCTCCTCCCCCTCCTTTCTTCCTCCTTCCTCCTCCTTCCCTCCTTCCTTCCCCCCCTCTCTGCACCAAACCACACCGGGTCTCCCACAGAGGAGCCCAGAATCCAAAGGCTTTTTGTCTCCCATCGACCGCCTGGCCATCAAAGCATCGCAAGCCGGGATCTTGGCTTGAGCGAGAAGAAGTAATTGTCAATAAAAAAAAGAAAGAGAGAGAGAAATTAATTAAAAGTATCGTTATTTTTAAAAGGCAAGAACAATGGGTTGATTAATATGAAATGAAATAAAAAGAATATTAGAAGGAAAGAAAGAGAAAGAGAAAGGAAAATAATTGAAAAAACGTTGTCATTTTAACATGGAAAAATGAGCAGATTAATATGAAAGAAAAGAAAACAAAAAAGAAGAATTGTCAATACGAAAAATTATAAAGAAAGAAAAGAGAAAGAGAGAGAAAAATAAATGAAAAACATCATTGTTTTAAAAAGACATGAAAAATGGGCAGATTGATATGAAAAAAACAAGAGGTAATTGTCAATAAGGGAGAAAGAAAGGGAGAAAGAGGGAGAAAAATAAATAAAAAACATCGTTATTTTTAAAAACGCAAAAATAATGGGTAGATTAATATGAGAGAAAATAAAAAAAAATAAGTAGATGTCAATAAAATAAATATATATTAGAAAGAAAGAGACAAAAATATATGAAAAGCATCGTTACTTTAAAAAAGAAAATGGCCAGATTAATATGAAAGGAAAGAAAGAAAAAACATGAATTGTCAATAACTAAATTAAAAAGAAAGAAAGAGAGAGGGAGAGAAAGAAGGAATTAAAGATATCGTTATTAAAAAAAAACAAAAAACAAGATTAAAGGTAGATTGATATGAAAGAAATGAACATAATATGAGAAGAGGTAATTGCCAAAAAAGGAAAACAAAAATAATAATAATAATAAAGAAAGAGAAAGACAAAAAATAAACATCGTCATTTCTAAAAAGGCAATATAAAAGGAAAACTAATAAAGAAAAAACAACAACAAAAACAAGAAGGGGTAACTATCAATTAAAAATAAAGATAGATAGACAGAGAATAAATAAAAATATCGTTATTTAATGGAAGCAAGATAAAAGGGATGATTGATAAGAGAGAAAGAAATAAACCGAGAAGAGGTAATTGTCACTAAAAAAGTAAAAAAGACAGAGAGAAAAAAAAACTCGTTATTTACGAAAAGCAAATTAAAAGGGCAGACCAATAAAAAGGAAAATAAAAATCGAGAAGAGATAATTCTCAATAAAGACGAAAAAAAATATTATTAAAGAAAAGGCAGAAAAAAAATAAATAAATAAATAAGGAAAAAAACAGACTAGTAACATGAAAAGAATTCGTGGGCAACAGGGAACGGTCAGCAAAATAAAGAAAATGATAATTGTTAGCCCCCCCCCAAAAAAAAAAAAGAGAGAGAGAGAGAGAGAGAGAAAAGAAAGGAAAATATATATATACATACATTCATACACATATATACATATATACATATATATATATATATATATATATATATATAAACCACAGGCTAAGAATAGAAAAATAAAAAACAGAAAGATAATAATAATAAATACAATAACATCGTAAAAAAGGAAAACAAACATAAAAAAATCAAGCTAATAATTTTGAAAAAATAAAAACCTCATTGGCTTAATTGCAAGAGCAGGTGGATGTGATTGCAGCGAAAAGAGAAGGGACGACTTGGCTAAATTAATACGTTTGATTATTTATGTTGCAAGGGAACATAAGGCTCTTTTTCCTTTGCTACCGGGAAGGGGTTTGATTACAGCTGCTACGTGGCTTGAACGCGTATGTATATGTGCAAACGTATGTGTGTGTATACAAGCACAAACAATATATAATATATATATATATGTGTATGTGTGTGTGTGTGTGTATACAATCACACACACACATATATATGTGTATGTGTGTGTGTGTATACATATACATATATATGTATTTATATTTGTTTCATACATAAATAATAAATATATATATATATATATATATATATATATATATATATATATATATATATTATGTGTGTGTGTGTGTGTGTGTGTGTGTATGCCTGGTATGTAGGAACTGTGATTTTTTATTACTCATTCCATATGCAGAAATACATATATATACTTACACACACACACACACACACAACACACACACACACACACACACACACACACACACCACACACACACACACACACGCACACGCCACACGCACACACACAACACACACACACACACACACACACACACACACACACACACACACACACACACACATATATATATATATATATATATATATATATTATATGTATGTATATGTATATATATATATATATATATATATATGTATATGTATTATTATATTATATATATATATATATATATATATTATATATTATATATATATATGTATATATGTACATATATAATGTTTGAGTTATCTGTTCCTATATGATTTATTTATTTTAATTTTCTGTGCTGTATATCTTGTAATTTTACGTTGATTTTTTTATGTTATTTCTTAATTCTGATTTTATATCTGATTTTACTTATCTTGGTTTTCTGTGCTATATATTTTACAATTTTATGTTGATTTTGATATCATTTATTAATTCTGATTTTAACTCTGCTTACTCACTTTTGCTTGGATTTCAATCTGATTAATTTCATTTGCTTTGTTTATCAGCTTGCTTTTTTATATAATCTTTTCAATTTAATTTCCTCAAAATATCCAAGTCCAGCAGAATCTCAGCAGCAAGCTTATGTACACATCCATTTTCTAAAGACAGAAATAACGCCATTTTCAG
>NW_020872549.1:101015-103515 GCF_003789085.1 Penaeus vannamei
CAAGAAAGAACAGTTATGCCAGTTATTGAGCAATATCCTGCCTGTTATCTCAGATTCAAGGGACGAGAGAAATCGCGCGGTGTAAGGAGAGGCTAATGTACGGGCCCCGGCTTAAGGGAGACTGCATTTGGAAGGGAAATCGGGACCCACGTGTCTTAAGGACCGAATGAACGCAGGGGGACTAACAAGAGACGAGGCGAATGGGGATTAACAAGAGACGAGGCGAGGGAATGGGGACTACTAACAAGAGACGAGGCGAATGGGGACTAACAAGAGACGAGGCGAATGGGGACTAACAAGAGACGAGGCGAATGGGGACTAACAAGAGACGAGGCGAATGGGGACTAACAAGAGACGAGGCGAATGGGTACTAACAAGAGACTGAACGGATGGGTACTAACAATAGAGGCGAATGGGGACTAACGAGAGAGAGGGAGTGGGTTGGTTATAATTATGAGACTGGAAAATATCCCGAACCTCGTCAATTTTAACGATGGAAGACAGATCTTTCGTCCTCCCTGTTTCTCTACGACGCCATTTTTCAGTTTATAAAAAGGACGTTGGACAAGGAGGATACAGAGAGGGAGGAAGATGCTGGGTTGTCCATGGAGGATTGAGAAGGGAGGAAATTGCTGGAGATGATGACTTTTAAGGAGAAAATTAGCCAGATTTTCTTTCTTTCTCTCTCTCTCTCTCTCTCTCTCTCTCTCTCTCTCTCTCTCTCTCTCTCTCTCTCTCTCTCTCTCTCTCTCTCTCTCTCTCTCTCTCTCTCTCTCTCTCTCTCTCTCTCTCTCTCTCTCTTAAGCAGAAGACGGAAGTGCAGAAATCATTCTGAACTTCTGGCAAGACACCGGGACACTTTTACCGGTAGAGGATGAGGAGAGATGAACATATTTCCTCAATGGGAAGGCGCAATTTGCCGTTTGAATGTTAACTGTGGCGTGATTTTTGGGCCATGATCGGCAGTGCCATATGTTCGGGGGGTGGAGGGGGGGGGGGGGTAAACAATTACCTATTAAAAGAAGATTACACTCTTTGTGTGTGTAACTTTCTTTTTTTCTTTCTTTCTTTTTTAATACGTGTGATGAGCAAATCTTGAGGTCACGTTTTATTCTGATCTTACTTATTTATAAATTTTCATACATAAGAGAGAGAGACAAATACAAAAAGACTGAGAGAAAAAAAGAGTAACATAGACAGATATATAGACAGATAGATAGAAAGAGATAGATAGATAGATAGATAGATAGATAGATAGACAGATAGATAGATAATAGATAGATAGACAGACAGCCAGGCAGACAGACAGATAGACAAAGATACACATACACCTTTCGCATCCTCTACACAGAATTGAACCGAGCCAACCGGACTTCCAGCACACATTCCCGTAAGAAGCAAAACCCCCTCCGGCTTGACCTTCCTCGTCTTACGTTTCTCTCTTCCTCCTTCACTCTTTCTTCTTTCATCTTCTTCCTCTCGGACATGAAAGAGAAGTTTGGTTGGGTGTCGAGAGGAGTTTCTTTGCATTAATGGATGTTTTTTTTTTTTCTTTTCTTTTTTCTTTCTTTCTTTTTTTTTCTTTTTCTCTTTTTTTTCTTTTTTTCTTTCTTTTTCTTTCGTCTTATAGAGAGGGAGAAAGGGTCAAGGAGAGATGGAAAGGTAGATGGATAGATTGAGAGAGAGTGAGAGAAGGAGGGGGGAGAGAGCGAGAGAGAGAGAAAGAGGGGAGAAGAGAGAGAGAGAGAGAGAGAGAGAGAGAGAGAGAGAGAGAGAGAGAGATCGAGAGAGAGAGAGAGAGAGAGAGAGAGAGAGAGAGAGAGA
This sequence comes from Penaeus vannamei, assembly GCF_003789085.1. Taxonomy (NCBI): domain Eukaryota; kingdom Metazoa; phylum Arthropoda; class Malacostraca; order Decapoda; family Penaeidae; genus Penaeus; species Penaeus vannamei. The sequence goes on from NW_020872549.1 coordinate 102,840, forward strand.
GAGAGAGAGAGAGAGAGAGAGAGAGACAGACAGACAGACAGACAGACAGAGGACAGAGAGTCAGACAGACAGACACAGAAAGAGAGAGAGAGAGACAGACAGACAGGAAAGGAGAGAGGTAGGGAGGAAAATAAGAAAATAAAGATCGACAAACAGATAGACAGACAGATAAACAGAGAGAGCAAGAGAGAGAAAGACCAAGAGATAAACACAAGGGAAAAAAACGTACATAAAGCATCACAGAAAAAAAAAAAAAAGAAAGAAAGGAAAAAAAAAAAAATGTTTTTAAATATCATGAATGTCATCTGAACATCGTGCTCAACTATGCCGTTTCAACACCCACGAACTTCAAAATGAGATTCAACTGACATTATTATTCTGACGTAAATTGATCGGGTTGTGACGTCATCGCACTCTTATAGAATTTTCATACCGCATGGAATGTAAAAAGAATCTGATTTTTATTTCATTATCTACATCAAAATGAGACTGTAAGGTATTATTGTATTCATTGTCACTGTTGGTAGATTGTTATCGCTAATACTATTATTCACATTGCTTATAGCTATACTTAATGTATGTCGTGGCTTAATTATACTGTAATGTGTGTGTGTGTGTGTGTGTGTGTGTGTGTGTGTGTGTGTTTGAGTGAATGTATGTACGTGTGTGTGTGTGC
>NW_020872549.1:107916-112916 GCF_003789085.1 Penaeus vannamei
TCTCTTCCACACAGTTTGTGCGTCAGACTTATAGTTACATATATACGTAACATTCAATAATTATTTTGGCTAAATTACTATATTTGTCATCTTCACTTACATCTATTATCAAGTTTATTGGAGGTTCTCCTAATAAATGAATTGTTGTCACACAATTAATCAGTTGATTGGGGTCTTCGTTTTAAGACACGATCACACATCAGATTATACTTAGGATGTATTCACACTGATTATTTATTATCCCCACACAATTACATGCCGGGATATTTTGGACTTAAGTTTTTATTTTTTTAATTCTCATTCATTGTCGTTATTCACATTCTAGATGTTGTTTTGGTCTCTCAGTATGTGTTACCGAAAAGTAATTAGAATAACTTGTTGCGTCAATCCTTTTCTCGGTGATTCACTCTTCCCTTGCTAACCCTAATTCTAGGTCAGTTTGGCGCCAAATCATATGCATTATCGTTTATACCACTCATCATTCATTTTATGGGCTGCATTTTATAACCCATTTTTATATACAACTTACAATTTTGTTGGAACTTCGTATTTTTAACCCCACCGCATGATTTATCATTCAATTATAACCGTCATTTAGGTGGACTTGTTTTATTTTACTCATCACACAACTCATCCTAACTTAAAGTGTTTAGATGGCTTCGCTTATAAAATCCACTACATCTCAAATCTTACTCTAGGGCTTCGTTTAATTTAAACTCCGGACACAAAGGGGGGTTTTCGACTCATATCTCAGACAGGCCAATTGTTATGTGTTGCTACGACCTTTCTTGTCTCCCGGTTTTTTTCGACGCATTTTTGGGAAGTTTTCTTCCTTTTACCTTTTAGCCTTTTCTCACTATTGGATTCGAGGATTATATAAATGTTATAATGGGTCCTCATCATCTATCATTATTTACTATCAAGATTTACTTTGGCGCTCGTGATTATTGCCTCTTCTCCCCCATTCTGTATTTGGGCTATTCTCAATTTTTCTCCCTACCCCCTTTTACATAATATCGTCGCCCCTCTATCGCACTATTTATTTTAAATTCCAAATTCTTACATGTTATTTTTTAATATTCTTCCTCCTCTCTTTCCAATATAAACGTTCTTATTCATAGTTTCTTATTTTTATTATCGCCTTAGCGGCTTTTCGGTGTACCTGAATCTCCTTTTCCTCCATATAGTTTTTGGGGTTTATATTTCTCTCTCATATATAAAATTCGCATTTTTTCGGATTACTCTAATTCCGGCACATCACATCGAATATTCTAGAAACGGAATAACACGCCACACTCGACAAATTCCTTATTATAGATCACCTTACAATAATAGCCGTGTTATAAATTACTTTTTAATTATTATTTTCTTCTTATTCATGTTCGTTATATGTAGTGTTATTGAGTTTCTGGTCAAATTATTCGATTGCGTGTTGATATTGCTAATTATATAGGCACCATTGCATTGACGGGCGCGGGGGTTTGTTCTAATATTCATTTTTCCTTTCTAGAACACTTTCTTAAACCATCGTTTGGGCTCTCGAATCGTCTAGAGTGGTTACTGTCTATCGGTTTGTCTGATCCTCTCTCTCTTTTCTCTCGTCTCTTCATCTTTCTGTCTTCTCTCTCTCTCTCTACTCTCATCTTCTTAAATCTATCTCTCTTCCTCTCCTCTCTCTTCTCAGTCTCTCTCTCTCTTTATTCCTCTCATTCTTGTGAATATGGTGCAATATCATCTTCTCTCAATCTCTCTCTTCATCTCGATTCTCTCTGCTCGTTCTTTCTTTCCTTTAACCTACTTTCACCCTTTTATCCCCCCCTCTCTCTCTCTGCCGTTGTCTCCTGTCTCTCTTGGCCTCTCTCTCTGCCAATTGTTGGTTCCTCATACCACATTTACTTCGCTCTTCTCTCTCTACCTCCTCATAATTACCTCTATTAATTATGTCATTTCATTGTCATTCATTAGCGATTGGGTTTATCATCAAAACTCATTCGCCTACCGCTACATTAGCCAGTGAATTTTCTCTCGTTCTCTAATATATATAATTAGAGTATATATATATTATATAATTGATAAACATATCGATCATTAATATTAATACCATATAGTAGATATATATATACATGTTATATTATAAAAGCGTTATATATGGTGTGAAAAAGGGTGGGTATTTTTCACGAAGTTTCAATATTACTACTCTCAAGAATTAAGCTGTATAGGTTAAGTATGATATATAATAATTAATATTATATTATTTTGCTTAATAGTATAATATAATATATTAATTTATACTAATCGCCGTGTATGTCTCTACGGACTTTGTTGAATTTTTCTCCTCTTGGAACCAACATCTCCTCTTCCCACTACGCCTTTTGGCCTCATTATAGATGGGCTTTATAATGATCCTAATTATCATGCATTATTGTCATTATCATCATCATTATTATCATTACTGTCATTAATTGTATTTCTCGACGCCTCCACTATATTACGCACACCTTCCTCCTTAATATAGTCACTTATACATAATCACTTATCTAAAATTATTAATGTCATTTCACTTTATTTCCTCGATGTATCTCCTATCTCTTTTAATTTTATTGGGGCCATTCAGGGAGTTTGTTATCCGTCCTTAATTAATCCCCTCCCTGTACCCACCTCACCCCCCCCCTTCCTCGGCCCCAACAGCTCCCCCTTACCTCCCTTCCCTGCCCTATACCCCCAGCCCCCAAAAGCTCCCGCCTTACCTCCCTTCCCTGCCCTATAACCACCCCCAGCCCCCACAGCTTCCCCCTTGCCCCTCCCAACCTCTCCCTCCTCCCCACTACCCCAACAGCTCCCCCCCCCCTCTTGCCCCTCACTCCTCCACCCTCCTACCCCACTATGCCCCCATCCCCATCCACCCTTTTTTGAAGCAATTTTCTTAGCGTCACTTTCATAGGACTTCTCTACGTCATTGGCTCCCCCTCCTTTGTGTTCCGAAGATGGCATCGATCCGAGTTCACTTCAATGAGGAAGGATTATGTCTCTTACTTACGTGTCGCTTCGTATTTTTGATGCTGTCGACGGATGTGTTATTCGTCTGTCTGTCTGTCTGTATGCGCGAGACACAACTCTCACTTTTTTTTTTAATAAACAACTCACAAGCACGCAAACAATTAACGCACCAGGCTCGACACATGCCGTAAACAACAGCAAAATTAATAGGACGGCTGAAAACACGCGACTATGGACACGTAATGGGAAGTGAAAGGTCCGCTCAACAGGTGCGACATCGGAGCGTTCTTTGCTGTTGGTCGTATTCAGATGCGCGAGTGGGTGTTTGTCTGTATGAATGAATAGAGAGGAAGAGATTATATATATATGTATATATATATATATATATATATATATATATATATATATATATATATATATATATATATGTATGTATATATATATATATATATGTGTGTGTGTGTGTGTGTGTGTGTGTGTGTGTGTGTATGTGTGTGTGTGTGTGTGTGTGTGTGTGTGTGTGTGTGTGTGTGTGTGTGTGTGTGTGTGTTAGAGAGACAGAAAGAGAGAAGAGAGGAGAGAGAGGAGAGAGAGGAGAGAGAGGGAGGAAGGGAGGGAGGGAGAGAGAGAGAGAGCAGACAGACAGAGGCAGGGAGGGAGAGAGATAAACAGATAGAGCAATAAATAGATAGGAAATGATAGACAGAATATATATATATTATATATATATATATATATTATATATATATATGTATTTATATATATATATATATATATATATATATATATATATATATATATATATATTAGATATATATAGATAATAGAGAGAGAGAGAGAGAGAGAGAGAGAGAAGAGAGAGAGAGAGAGAGAGAGAGAGAGAGAGAGAGAGAGAGAGAGAGAGAGAGAGAGAGAACAGAAATAAATAGCTAGATAGAGATAGAGAGAAAGAGAGAGAGAAGAGGGGAGAAGAGTGCAGCAGTCTCCAGGGACATAATTAGATGATGGTGACGTTGGCTTGTTTGCGGCACACAAGGATAAGCGTAAATAAGGATAATGAAGGAGCCGCGCGACAACTAGTGAGGGTGACAGGTTGCACGCACGAACGCACACACATACATACACACATACTTGAACGCACGCACACACACACACACACATACACACACATGTACTTGATCGCACGCACACACATATACTTGAACGCACGCACACACATACATACACATGTACTTCATCGCACGCACACACATATATACACATGTACTTGAACGCACATGCACACAAATATACTTAAACGCACGCACGAACATACACACATATTATTGAATACACTCAACACTTGTACTTGCATGAACAAACAGACAAACACAAAAAAGAATATACATACACATAAAAGCACATAAACCAACCCACAAATACACAAACATGCACACACAAACACACAATCAAACGCACGCACACATAAAACACACACAAACACACACAAACACTCAGACACACACACACAAACAAAAACAAACAAACAAACACATTTCTACTACCATCACCCTCAGCGGTGTAACATCCTTCCCCAAACGACACATCAATACGCACGCACGCACGCACATCCGATCTCCCTCCGACTCGAAGAGGTCTAATTCCAGATGAAGAGGAAAGCCATTCACACTTGAAGAAAAGAAGAAAGGACTTTCTTCCCTTCTTCTACCCCCCCCCCCCCACCGCCCTTTGCTCTTTCATCTTCTGTCTGGATTTCTTTTCGTTCCCCTACTATATTGGTTACATTTCTCTTTTTTTTTCTCTTTATTTCATGTTTCTTTTTTTTTTTTTTTTTTTGTCCAGTGAGATGAGAGTATGATATCTCTGTTGATATTCAGATAAATCTATCTATATACAGTATATGTGTGTATATATGTATGTACACACATATGTGTGTGTGCGTGTGTGTGTGTTAGTATATATATATATATATATATATATATATATATATATATATATATATA
>NW_020872549.1:117916-122916 GCF_003789085.1 Penaeus vannamei
ATAATAATAATAATGTCGATAAAAGTGATGTATTAAGGATAAACATAAAAATAACAATAAAGATGATAATGAAATAAAAAATGAGAATGATAGCAATTATATTGCTTATGATGAAGATAACGATAATGATAATAATGATGGTGTAATTAGTAATAGGAGTGCTATAGACGATAGTGATAGAAATGATGATGATGAAAATAGCGATACTACTAATAATAATGATAGTAGTAGTAGTAGAAGTAATAGTAATAATGATGATAATATTAATAACAACAACAGCAATAGAAATAATGATCTCTCTCTCTCTCTCTCTCTCTCTCTCTCTCTCTCTCTCTCTCTCTCTCTCTCTCTCTCTCTCTCTCTCTCTCTCTCTCTCTCTCTCTCTCTCTCTCTCTCTCTCTCTCTCTCTCTCTCTCTCTCTCTCTCTCTCTCTCTCTCTCTCTCTCGTTCGAGTACGCACTCAAACTCTCACCAACATTCGTATAATTCCTAGAAATTTTAAACTTGGAATGGTCGCGGAAAATCTGTTTTTTCCCTTCTTTTCTTTCTTTCTTTATAGAGTCATCGTAAAATCTCCAGAAATGTCAAGAAAATTATTTTTGTTTTTCTCCAAAGGCCTGGTGGGAATATTGTATGAATATTTTGATTATTCTTTTTTTTTATCTTTTTCCTTCTCTCTTCTCTTTAGTCATCTGGACATATCTTCGCTTTCTCTTTCTTTCTTTCTCTCTCTCTCTCTTTCTCTCTCCCTCTCTCATTCACTCTATTCTCTCTTCTCTCTCTCTCTCTCTCTCTCTCTCTCTCTCTCTCTCTCTCTCTCTCTCTCTCTCTCTCTCTCTCTCCTCTCTCTCTCTCTCTCTCTCTCTCCTTCTTTCTTTGTTACTCTTTTCATTTCTTTTTCTGCTTCTATCTTCCGATTAACGAAAATCCATTAAATTCGCGTCGACAGTCCCAACCATTAACAAAACATCACATGCCTTTTTTATCTACTATCTATCTATCACATTCACACACACAACACAACACACACACACACACACACACACACACTCACACACACACACACACACACACACACACACACACACACACACACATACACACACAACACACACATATATATATATTTATGTGTGTGTGTGTGTGTGTGTGTGTGTGTGTGTGTGTGTGTGTGTGTGTGTGTGTGTGTGTGTGTGTGTGTGTAATTTGTCCCATCACCATACTTCTCACACACACCCTTCGAGAGAACCTTCGGGCACCATTGACTTTCCAACCACTATTTCACCATCATTTTTTTTCCTTTTTCACCATCACACGTGACCTGTTTTCGCTTGCAACTGCAGCTTGGAAGTCAGCTTGCAATCACACACGTTGCGTCCGTCCGTCTTTGCAAGCTTATGCAAATATGTATATAGAAAACCAATAGCGGACACAGGTTTAGCTCTGCTTGCCTGTTATCCCTTTTCGCTCTCTGTCTATCTGTTTGTCTGGGTATTTGTCTATCTGTCTGTCAGTTTGTCTATTTAAATAGCTACGTCATTATTTATCTCTTTATATTCATATCTGTATTTTGTCTATTTATTTATATCTAGTTTTACCTCCATCTCGCTCTCTTTTGGGTTATTTTTAAATATTCTCCTGTCTTATTTCGTTTCTCCTTCGATTTCTCATTTACCTCTTTCTCTCTGCCCTTCTTTTTTTCTTTTTAACCTTCTTTTTCTTCTTACCCTCCTTCTCTACATCTTGTTTCTTCTCCATTCTTCCCCTCCTCCTCTTCCCCTTCCTTCCTCCATCACCACTTCCCTCTCCTCATCCTTCACCTCTCATCCTTCTTCCTCCTTTCCTCGTCCCCACCTCCTCCTCTTCTCCTCCCACCTCCCCTCCACCACCACGTCCCCCCTCCTCCTCCTCCCTCTCCTCCCCTCCTTCCCCTCCTCCCCTCCTCCTCCATTCCTTCCTCCATCACCACTTCCCCTCCTCCTCCTCGTTCCCCCACCTCCTGGTCCACCACCACCTCACTCCATCCATCCTCCACCACCACCTCCCCTATGCCACCCTCCCCCTTCCACCCCTCTCTCCACTCCTCCTCTCCTCCCCCTCTCCACTCCCTCCATTAATCACCCTGCCATCATCCAACCACCCACTCATAACTCTTCGCTTTTCCTCCACAGAACCTAAGACCAGCTGATAGCGGCTCACAGGCAGATCCCTACGTCAAGTTACACCTTCTTCCCGGTGCTAGTAAGGTAAGTGTTGAAGTGATGATAACGATGGTGATAATAGCATTGATGAATGATGAATTGTTATTGTGATATGAGGAATGATTATGATGAAAATGGTGATGATAATGATAGTAATAACAATAATGATAATAACGATAGCGATAAAAATGATGGTGATAATAGCAATAATAATGATAATAACGATAATGATCATGCTAATGCTAATAATGATGATAATGATAAAACTAATGATAATGATGATAACAATAGTGGCAAGGAATTGAAAATAATAATGATGTTGCTAACAATGATAATGATAACAACAATGATAATAATGAAACAACAATGATAATAATAAAATAGTGATAATAATAATATAATCAAAATAATAACAATAATAATAATAATAATAATAATAATAATAATAATAATGGTAATAACAACAACAACAACAATAATAATAATAATAATAATAATATTAGTAACAATAACGATAATAATAATAATAATAATAACAATGATAACAACAATAATGAGGATAACAGTGATAATAAAAATAGAAGATACGAAACAATAAAAGGATAAATGATCCACTTTGGGGTCATATGAGTCATAGGGGTCACATCAAAAAAGTCCTTTCCTTATTTGCATATGCTAATAAACCGTACTCTTCGGGGGGGGGGGTTTAATCTCTGGCGTACACTTTTTTGAGCATCATAGTAAAAATCAAGCGGATATGATTAAAAAATATAAATTGTTTATGGGCTTCGCATCGCGCCTCAAAAATCAACACTGGAAGGGGAGATTTTCTGGTTTGAGTATTTAAATTTTTCTTAATCGATGGAAGTCTCATGAGCAAAGACAGGACATCCTTCTCTGATAACTAAGTCAATCTAAGGTATCCTATGATTTGTTTTGTTTTGTTTTGTTTTTTGTTTTTTTGTTTTTTGCTAGAATTTGTCAGTATCAAAGTACTCTTCTGGTAGTCCTTACTTTTATTTTGTCCGAGGTTACGCGTACGGCAGCCGTATCCGAATTCTTGTGGTTAGGTGTACGGCACTCATATGTGTATGCGCACATAAGCGTCATTTCTGGGTGATAAGTACGAACCTAAGCCACGCATGCGCAGTACACTATTCGGAGGCTTTTCTGCCGTACCAGTAGTCATTTCCTTTTCATTTATTTATTTACTTATTTATTTATTGCTATGTGCGCTCTGGAGGGGGCAGGGGGGGGAGAATAATGGAAGACAACTTACAAGAATAAATAAAACGAATAGAAGAGAATGGCACAATGTAAGAAAATAATAAAAATAGATACAAAGCGAGAGGATGAGGAAAAACAATAAAATGATAAAGAAAGCCAGATTAAGAAGGATAAAGCTAACGAAAATAGTGATATCCTGATAGCAAAGGAAAGCTCTTCTGTTGAATATAAAAGAATAACTGAAAAGAAACGAAAAATATTAGCATACAGAAATAGAAGATAGGAAAATAAGCAGAAAAGGGAATTAGTAAATTCAAGAGAAAATAGTATATAAACGAACATGGATATCATATATAATTCTAACTTGAATAACTTTTTCTTTTTATTCCTAAGACTATAAAGGAGCCTAAAATTGTGCGACATAAGAAATTATACATATACTTGCATACACACACACACACACACACACACACACACACACACACACACACACACATATATATATATATATATATATATATATATATATATATATATATATATATATATTATATATATATATATATATATGCCTCTATCTACCATCATCAGTATCAATCAATCTAATTCCCTAATTTTCCCATTTCTTTCACAGTCGAACAAACTAAGGACACGAACGATCCCGAAGACGGTGAACCCGGACTTTAACGAGACACTGACCTACTACGGCATCTCTGACCAAGACATGGCCAGGAAGACGCTGAGGCTCACCATTTTGGGTAAGGAATGGGAGGAAGGAGGGAAGGAAGATGAGAAGAGAGATAGGAGAGAGAGAGGGGAAAGGGGGGGAGGAGAAGGAGGGAGGGAGAGGGAGAGGGAGAGAGAGGAGGAGGGAGGGAGGAGAGAGGAAAGGAGGGAGGGGAGGGAGAGGAGAGGAGAGGGAGGGAGAAAGAGAGAGAGAGAGAGATGGAAGGAGAGAAATAGAGGGATGGAAGGAAGAAAATAAGGAGAGAGAGAAGGGGAAGGAGAATAATAGTGGGATCCAGGGAAGAAAATTGAGGAGAGAAAGAGAGAGGGAAGGAGAGAATTAGAGGGAAGGAGAGAGAGACATAGGGAGAGAGGAAAGGAAGAAGGGAGAAATAAAGGAAAGGAAGAGAGAGATAAAAGAAGGGAAGAAAAACGAGGGAGAGACAGAAGGAAGGAAAGAGAGAGAGTTAAAGGAAGGAAGGGGAGGAAAAGAGGGAAAGAGGGAGGAGTGAAGGAGAGAAAAAGGAAGAGAAGGAGAGAAAGAGGAAAAGAGAGAGAAAGAGAGGGAGAGAAAGGGGAAGAGAAGGGGAAAGATAAAGGGAAGGAGAGAGTAGAAACCAAGACACAGGTAGCAAGAAGATGCTATTCAAAAACTTGGATAAGTTCGAGAGGGAGAACTTTGTTATTGTTTTTCTGTTTTATTGTTTACTTATTTATTGTTTATCTAGCCAGTGGAGGGAGGGAAAATATTTATTTATTTATGCTTTTTTAAAATCCATTTATCTATTCACTGATTTTTTGTTTGTTTATTTCTTTACCTTTGTTTATTTCACTATTTATACATTC
>NW_020872549.1:127916-132916 GCF_003789085.1 Penaeus vannamei
AGAGAGAGAGAGAGAATGAGAGAGAGAGAGAGAGAGAGAGAGAGAGAGAGAGAGAGATAGTAGATAGATAGAGAGATAGAGAAAGAGAGGGAGAGAGAGGAGGGTGAGAGACATGCCTCTGCTTGTATTCAATTCAAATCTTTTCTTTTTTTGTGATTTTCTAAAATCTTTGAAAAGCTCCCTTCTTACGTTATTTTCTTTCTCTCTCTCTATCTTTTTTAGAATCCAACCCACGTTATAGCGTTTGTCCCTATTCTGACCCTTCCTTCATATCTGAATGTCAATTTTCAGTTGTCATATTTTCTCTTCAGTCACCCCTCTTCCTTTTTTCCCCTTTTCCCGTTTTCTATGATATCTCACCTATTCTCTCTCCTCCTTGTTTTTCATTAGCTTTTCCCCTTCTCATTCTACCGACTTCCCCTCGTAGGATTTCTCGAGTTCTCTCGGTTATTCCCCTTTACTCTTTGTTGCAATCTGATGCCTGTCCTTTGTGTCTTTGTGGGTGCGTTTTCTTGTCTCGAGGTTTATATTTCCCTGTCTGTCTGTCTGTCTGTTTGTCTGTTTGTGTCTCGTCTGTCTCTGTCTCTCTGGATATAAACATGTACATGCATACATATGTATATGAGTGTGTGAGTGTGTGTATGTGTGTGTGATACATACCAACATACACACACACACACTTATATATGTGTGTGTGTGCGTGTGTGTTGTGTGTGTGGTTGTGTGTGTGTGTGTGTGTGTGTGTGTGTGTGTGTGTGTGTGTGTGTGTGTGTGTGTGTGTGTGTGTGTGTGTGTGTGTGTGTGTGTGTGTGTGTGCGTGTGTGTGTGTGTGTGCGTGTGCGTGTGCGTGTGTGTGTGAGTGTGTTGTGTGTGTGTGTTCATGTGCGTGTGTGTGTACTCCCCTGCACGCGACCAGCGAAACACAAAAAGAATAATGAGATTCAAAAGAGACAACCGACATACGGGAACTTTGCCTTCGCTAACGACGTAAATTAACTTTATCAGAATCTTTGGCAATTTCTTTCTTGCACAAGAGTATTTCCGTTTTTTTTTCTCCTTTTTTATTCTTTCTTATTAATTTCTAACGATTAAAAAAATGGTCTTTTTTAGTTGTGAATGTAAATGGTTTTTAAAAAGAATATTAGTGGGTTATAATTCCTTGAAAGATCTTGGATTTTTACCCACCCACACATTTACCCACCATGAGCCACCCTATGTGCTCACCTTGCCCACCTTCGCCCCACCCGAGGCTAGTCCCGACCCACCGTGACTTGACCCACTCTAACCCACCCACTCTTATCCACTCCCGCCCATCCCCCACTTCGCCAACCCACTCTCCATAATGTTTAGATCCACTTTAGCCACGCCTACCCACCTTGCCCACGCTTGCCCACCTTACCATCCTTGCCCACTGCAGCCACCCACCATACCCATCCCCTCCCTTCTCCCCCCGCAGACAACTGAAACCTTCCCCGACTTACCCACTCTTCTCCATCCACCTCATCCACGCTCATCAATTTCCTCACCCACCCCTCACTCACCCGTCACCCACACCCATTACCCACCCATCACCCAATCAACACCCACCCCACAATATTTACACCACACCAACCCCCCTCTCTCTCCCTCACAGACAGCTCTCCACCCTCACTCACTCTTCTCCACCGTCACCCACCCTCACTTACACCCACCCTTCACCCACTCCCTCATCCCACCCCTCACCCACCCCCACCCCCCCTCACCCACCTAACACCCACCCCTCAAACCCCTCCTCACCCCCAACCCACCCCTCACCCACCCCCACCCACCCAACACCCCCCTCATATACCCGAACAATATTTACCCCCCTAACCCCCCGAACAATATTTACCCCCCCACTTACCCCCCTCTCTCCCCCTCTCTCTCCGTCTCACAGGCAGCTGAAACCGGACCCGACCCACAAGAAATACCGGACGGCCGTTAAATGGAAGAACCTGAATCCGGAGTTCAATGAGGAGTTTGTCTTCGAAGTCCGGAGGAACGAACTGCCCAAGAAACTTCTGGATATCCGGGTATACGATAAGGACGTGGGCAGGAGCGATGACTTTATTGGTAAGGGGAAGAATTTTGTTGGTAAGGGGGAGAATTTTGATTGTTTTTTTTTTGGGGGGGTAATTTTTTTGTTTGTTTATTGATTGGTGAACTTTAAGGTTTTTGTTTTTGTTTTAGTTTTTTCTTTTTTTTTCTTTAGTTTTGTTTTCATTTTCCTGTATTTATTATTTTTTGTTTGTTTATTGGTGAATTTTGATTTTTTAAATATTTTTTAGGGGGGTAGGGGAGGGGGGAGAGTTTCGATTTTTTATTTTGTTCTATTTATTTATTTTATTATTTTTCGTTTCTTTAGGATTTAAACCTTTACCCATTTTTTGTGGTTGTTATATCATCTAGTTGTTGCTCTAGGGGGGGAGGGATTGGGATTTTTTGTTTTTTTAATATTTAGGATTTTTCGTTTTTAAGAGATCTGGGATTTTTCTTTCTTTCTTTTTCTTGTGAGATTTTTTGTTTGTGTGTGTGTGTGTGTGTTTGGGATTCTTCGTTTTTTTCGATATTCTTTTCGTTTTGGGGGAATTTCTCGTTTTAAGGGATTAGGATTTCTCGATTTTTTGTCAGGGATTTTTCGATTTTTGTGTCAGATTTTTCGTTTTGTAGTTGATATTTTTCGTTTTCTAGGATTTGGGATTTTTCTCTTTCTTTCTTTCGGATTTTTCTTTTTCTTCGTTTTTTCAGGATTTTCATTATAGGATCTGGGATTTTTTGGGGGAGGGAATTTTGGATTTCACGTTTGTGAGGGATTTAGGATTTTTTTTTTCTTTTAGGATTTTGGGTTTTCATCTTTTATTTATTATTATTATTATTTTTTTAGAATTTGGGAATTTGGTATTTTTGCTACTCATTATACTTATTCTTTCCTATTTGCTTGTTTGTTTGTTCACTTTGTCATTCTTTAGTTATAATTACTTATTTTGTTACTTATCTGCTTTCTTCATGCAGTTTAATTAGTTTTTTTTTGTTTGTTTGTTTTTTTTCTTTTTTTTTTTACTTTCTCTGTTACTGCAGTCGTTCATTTGACTGGTTATCTATTCTTACTATCTACTATCACACACACACACACACACACACACCACACACACACACACACACACACACACACACACACACACACACACACACATATATATATATAATATATATATATATATATATATATATATATATATATATATATATATATATATATATACATACATATATATATATATATATATATATATATATATATATATATATAATATATATATATATATATATATATATATATATACATATATATACATATATATACATATATATACATATATTTATATACATACACACACACATATATATATATATATATATATATATATATATATATATATTATATACAGAACACTTTCAATATAAAGCAAGACAACAACAGAAATCTTACTTCGTAAACGTCTCTCTGACTAATTTCCCTCGGCTTCCCCCTTGACAGGCGGCCTGCAACTCTCCCAAGACAGCACCGGCTCCGAATTACGACACTGGTACGACGCCCTGCAATACCCCGACCGCAGACACGACCGTTGGCATCAGTTGCAACCCCTGAACGGAAAATAAGTCTTATTTATTTATTCATTTTGCAAGAATTTATACATAAGGAGAACCATTATGCAATCGCCTGTGAAGGAAATGGACCAGAGAGCGTTGTGGATTGGTGCTGGGTGAATTTTTTTTTTTTTTTTTTTTTTTTTGAGGGGAAACGAAGTCAATCCTATGCGTTGAGGGGAGTTCAAGGGACGTTTCGTATGTAATAGGAGATCGGGAGAGAGAGAGAGAGAGAGAGAGAGAGAGAGAGAGAGAGAGAGAGAGAGAACCCTCATACTTGGCTTCCACTCTAATGGTCTGTTTCGTTAAGAGATCACAAGATGGACAATCAACCGAAACAAGAAAGGAAAAAAAAAACACAACGTCGTTCGCAAATTCTCCATAATCAACGTTGCAAAACCTGATGCAGTGTGGACCCTCCCCCCTCCCCCCCCTACCCGTAAACCAGCCCCCCTCCCCCTCCCCTCTGCCCCGTAAACCAACCTCCCCTCCCCGTCCCCCCCCTCCCCCCCTCCCTCCACCTGCCCTTCCGGTTCAAGAAAGTGAATCACAAACTTTTCTTCTTCTTCTCATCTAAGAAGTTTGAAAATATAAGGAAAAGAACATGAAACAAAAGAAAAAAAAGAAGAAAACCAAGGAAGAAAGATGCTTTTACGAGTGCTCAGGGAAAAGCAAAATAAATAGATAAATAAAATCCCTCTATGAAAATTAACTTACGTAATGAGATAATTTTCAGCATCTGAAGGCATTCTTCTACCCTCCTCTAGTTAGACAAAAGTGTGCATAAGTTTTTACTCTTTTCTTTATCTCTATCGTGAAATTCTGAAGAAAAAAAAAGTTGGAAGACTGAAAACGCTTCAAGACAGTGTACAGATACCCTTTAGAGGCTGAAAAAAGAGATACGTGAATATAATAAAGCTAAAAAATAAACAGTGAGAACCCGCGAGTGTGTTGGACCCTATTCACCATTGCAGATGCTCTTTCGTCGAGGGAAACTCCAAGAATCTTTCGCGAAGAAGACGCAAGACTTGGCAATAGGTCGTGATAATGTTTTCTGTACTGTGTGTGTCTCCACTTGAAAGTCGGTAGCAAAACTCTTCCTCCTTGTAACCCCTGTAAAGAATAATAATAAATGAGTAAATAAAAGATGACAGTCGATGGCAACACCGTCTATTGAGTTGACAGTTAGGGTGATTGGGTTGCTGTTCACCAAAGTTCGTGTTTTTCTCTGTACAATACACTTTTGAAACAGCTGGAAACGGACCAAACGTCTTCTGACCTGATAAGTATTGAACTACAGTATGATGTGAATTTTAGTATAATCTATACCTAGA
>NW_020872549.1:137916-145396 GCF_003789085.1 Penaeus vannamei
TCTTTCTTTCCTAATAAACAAGATGCCAAAGCCTAGTGTTGTGTTTTTTCTAATCCTAGACGTCATGGGGATGGACTTGTACGTGAGAGAGAGAGAGAGAGAGAGAGAAAGAGAGAGAGAGAGAGAGAGAGAGAGAGAGAGAGAGAGAGAGAGAGAGAGAGAGAGAGAGAGAGAGAGAGAGAGAGAGAGAGAGAGAGAGAGAGAGAAAGAAGAAGACCAGTGAGATATTGTCGTGTATATGTGTGTGTAATAGAGAGAGAGTACAGACAGGCAGATACATGGATAGATGAGTACATATGCATTCACAAAATACACATTAGAAAAAAAGTATGTGTATATATATCCACACTTTAAAACACTCAACAATGAAAAAGATAAAATCTGCAATAACTCAAAAGCCAAAAAGCTAAACAGAATTAGGTTTTTAAAATTACGTAATGAAAAGGCTTATTCAGAGAGTAACAAAAAAAAAATAAACAAGAAGCATTCAGAGAGCGCATACCAAGGCAATGAAGTCACTGATGCAATGGACATTTTCACACTTGAAGAATTACATCTACATTACCTCTTTCTCAAGTACAGTGATCACGTGCGTAAACATTACCGAGATAACAATGATAATGCTAATTATAGTAGCAACTGATACAATTATTTTAAATATTCGTGGATCCGGACCAAGATCCCGCTCCCCACCAAAATTGATTGGCATCTAAGATGGTATAAGACTGGTAAAATTTGTTCATAACTATTTGAGTTATTCTGCTAACCAACGAGCAGACTAACCAACGTTACCAAAAGCAGAACCTCCTTGACGGCGGTAAAGTTTAGGAAACGACAGAGCAGAGGCATCAGTGAGGGAGATGAAAGAGACGGAGAGACACGAAGAAAATGAGAGAAAACCGAGGTGTTCTTTTGAGCTTTCAAGGTCTGATGCGAAAACAATTATATATATGTCTCCTCTTCCCCCTCTCTCTCTTTCTCTCTTCTCTCTCTCTCTCTCTCTCTCTCTCTCTCTCTCTCTCTCTCTCTCTCTCTCTCTCTCTCTCTCTCTCTCTCTCTCTCTCTCTCTCTCTCTCTCTTCTCTCTCCCTCCCTCCGTTTCTCTCTTTCTCCCCTCTCTCCCCCTCTCTCTCTCTCCCTCTCCCTCCGTTTCTCTCTCCCCTCCTCTCCCCCCCCTCTCCTTCCCTCTTCCTCCCTCACTCTCTCTCTCCCTCTCCCTCCCTCTCTCTCCCTCTCCCTCCCTCTCTCTCTCTCCCTCTCTCTCCCTCTCTCTCTCCTCCTTCTCTCTTCCTCTCCCTCTCCCTCTCCCTTTCCCTCTCTCTCCTCCGCATCACTCTGTTGACCCACTTCCATCAGCCTCGTCGACGACCGTCACCATAAGCACACCGCCCAAACAAGACGCGGCGGAAGTTAGCAACGCGAAGGGAAGGGCGGGGGGCTTGGAGGGGGGGGGGGGCTGACGACGAACCAGGATCTTGGAGAAACAAACACAGACGCGCACCCCCCCCCAACCCCACCCCACCTCCACCCGCCGCCCCCCCCATTCCCTCCCCTCCATCCGGGTCTTCGCTCTTGCTGGCTTTGTCTCCGAGCGTCTTCCTTAAGCTTGACTAATTATTTCTTTGGCTTTGGGATCTTCAGGTCGCGGAGGTGAGGCGCCATCTTTCTGTAGATATTGTGAAGGCTGCTTAATGACTGTAACTTAAGTTTGCAGGCACACGGGCACGTACACATACACACAACACACAGACACACACACACACACACACACATATGCATATCTACATGTACCTATGCAGATGGATATATATAGATATATAGATACATACACACACACATACATATATATGTGTGTGTGTGTATGTGTGTGTGTGTGTGTGTGTGTGTGTGTATGTATATATAAACACATGTACACTATCTAGCGATATTTCTACTCAGTTTTTGCTAAATGTAGTTGTTAATCTATTAATATCAATTCTATCACCGCCTCCACCCGGGACTGAATCTTGGGGTGTCTCGAGAAACCCCACTTATATCTTACAAGGGTAACTTAGCTTTGTGGTCAAGATAGGCCGTGAAGTGGCTCTGTTTTTCCTTCCATGTACCAAAGAAAAGGCTATAAAGTTGGTCAACAAAATCCCGACTATATTGAAATATCCATTACTCATTACATCATTTTCTCCCCCTTCTCAGAAAAAGAAAATTGCATATATCAATATATATATATATATATATATATATATATATATATATATATATATATATATATATATATATATATATATATATATATATATATATATATATAGTATATCAAAAAGGACATATATAACATATGTAAATAAATTAATGAATTCAACGAGATGATCTTTTCACTGAGTTTTTTTTCCTCCAAAAAGGTAAGAAGCTCTATTTCTTACAAGTCTGGGCCTTTGCTAGAGAGACACAGTAAATTGAATTAGTATCTAGCCTTTACCAGTATAAAAAAAACGAAATTTGAGACAAATAGTAACACTGAGATAAAATACACAGACCCTTAAACAATTTACATATATATATCCACTTTCCTTTAAACAAAACAAAACAAAACAAAAAACACTCTGGCCTCTACTGAACACTTTCTTTCACTTATCTCATTGATGGAGCTGTCTCCTACGACGAGTCTCCGACCTCTCCTCAAAGTTCTCCTCTCAATCGCTGGTGTTCAAGAGATGGCAATTATGGCGGACGTATCTGGCGTCACCGATTATTTCCTTGGTCCTCCAGTTTTTACGCCGCTCCGAGACAGAGGGGATTATTTCCTTGGTCCTCCGAGACAGACAGGATTAGATGGTGTCGTTCCCGTCTTTATATTACAACAATCCAAGCTATTCCATTTAGCAATCATTTGTAAAGTTGAATATAAATTGATCTACAAGCTTTTAACAATGGATTTGACTCTATTCAAATATCTTAACATACGGTTGTTTGGCGTCATGACTTCATTGCCCTGGAGAAATTCTAATTGCGCCTAAAACGCGTGTATGTGGGTATGTATATGTCGAGATCTTTGATTCATTTGAAATAATTATGTGCGTCTTCTCTACGTGCGTAAGTTATTCCACTATTAAAGTTTGATCCAGATCTCTAGTGCGCACTATTCAGGATCAACTTTTAATACACCTCTGGACCAGCATTAACATTTAAGTTCACGATTTAATCATGCACATGCGCAGAACGAGCTAATTTATCCCACCAATCATTTATTGATATGTAATGACAACGTCATCAATTCCGTAGAAAAGCTGGAGTTGAGTTGCCATTTTAGTTGTTTATTATAGGCAATAACGAAATAAATTGACTTTTCCATATTAAAGATGTATATGAAAATTCATCAACATATATATTTATAAGTTGTGAGATATTCCAACTGCAGATATAACTCTCAAAAGTGAAAAGAAAAACAAAACGAAAATCCCAGATAATTCCAGAGATTGCAGATACAGAAAAAGCAACGTTATATCCAGGTTATGAAAACATTCCCAAATTATGAAATATATCAATAGACTAAAAAAAAAAAAAAAGCTTTTGATAACATCACGACAAGGTTTCAAATTCAAACTTCCTGAATCTATATACTGCAATGACTTCAAAACCACGTGGAAATGTGTTATCATATTCCTCGAGAGCAACATCCTGAAAAGTCTCCCGTACCCCGTGCCCGGCGGTCGCTCACGAGAAAGGGCTCTCGGAGAAAGCTTTCCCACGAATATAAACTGATGTTGTGAGTATCTTTTGGTAAACACTTTTAGCTCAGTTGCCTATAAAAGGGTATTTGAAGCCATTTATCTATAAATAAATAAATATATATATATATATATATATATATATATATATATATATATATATATATATATATATATATATATATGAACCGTATCTATGTTGACAAATGTAGAAAAGGTATGAATGAGACTGGATATCTTCACAATACAAGAGATGCATTTGACCGGTTTCGATTACGTCTTCATCAGAAATACATATTTCTGATGATAAAACCGGTCAAAACATCTCACGTATTTTGAAGATATCCAGTCTCATTCATACCTTTATATATATATATATATATATATATATATATATATATATATATATATATATATATATATATATATATATATATATATATATATATATATATATATATATATATATATATATATATATATGGACACAAACACATATCCTCATGGTAAAACCGCCATATATGTGTATATATATTTTTTTCTGTAGCAAAACGTCTCGTTATCAAAATTCGCGTGCAATATAAAACTCAAAAAGGGGCGACTGCTAATTGCCTTTGCACGAATACCTGTTCTCCACGTAAAGCAGCAGACTGACTGATAACCGCATTGAGTCGTGCGTCTGGCAGTGTCTTACAACTTCCATACGAGTACTCTGGATTTGGATTAAACTCTAATCCGGATTTAACTTTTATGACGCGTACAGAAGACGCCCTGTACGCACCATAAAAATAAATCCCGTATTAAAGTTTAATCCAGGTCTTTTCTGCGCATGCACAATGGCAGCGTCCAGGAACAACTTTTGATACAACTCTGGACCAGCAATAACTTTTAAGCTCAAAGTCATCAACTCCAAACAAAAGATGGAGTTGAGGTGCCATTGATGTTTGTTATAGGAAATAATAAACAAAAATTTTGATATTTTCATGTTAAAGATGTATATGGAAATGCATTGACATATATTCTTACAAACTATGGAATGCTCAAACTGCAGATATAACTCTTAAGAGTGAAAAAAGAAAAGAAAATGCCACAGAGAATTTTAGAGTTTACAGAAAATGCAGTGTTAAATCCAAGTTAGAAAACACACACACACGCACATATATGTATATATATATATATATATATATATATATATATATATATATATATATATATATATATGTAATATATATATGTGTGTTGTGTGTGTGTGTGTGTGTGTGAATAATACATACATATAATATACATATATATAAATACATATATGTGTGTGGTGTGTGTATGCTATAATATATATATATAAATATATATATATATATATATATATATATATATATATATATATATATATATATATATATATATATATATATATATATATATATATATATATATATATATATATATATATATATATATATATATATAGTATATATATATATATATATAATATATGTAATGTGTGTACTTATTGCAATACTGTGAATAAATTTATTTTTAAAGAACAGAAAGTCGTACACATTCACAAGTTTCTGTATAAAACACCGTTAAAACTGAACGAACAAATAATCAAACATTCACACAAATCATGCTGTCACCTTTTCTTTTCTTTTTGTTTTTTTTTTTTGTTTTTTGTTTTTTATTGTTCCCCGCAATCAACCTCACTTTTCCCGCACGTTTCTAACACGTTTCGTTCTCCCAAAGGATATAAATAGAACGCGATCTTCAAACTCAATCTGATCAAAGGACTTTCCTAATAGAGGCAGAGTCAAGAGGCAGGTGGAGGGGGGGTAGGAGGGAGGGGGTGGGGGGTGGGGGCTCTCTGCATATCAGATTTCTTTTTCATCTGATACTCACGTGGTTTTTTTTCCAGAGAGGGAGAGGCTTTGCTAATGATGCATTGTTTTGTTTATGTTTTATACCGTTTATGTATACACACACAGACACATCTATATTTGTTTGTGTGTATAGTATAATATATATATATATATATATATATATATTATATATATATATATATATATATATATATATATATAATATATATATATATATATATATATATATATATATATATATGTATATATATATATATATATATATATATATATATATATATATATATATATATATATATATATATATATATATATATATATATATATATATATATATATATATATATATATATATATATATATATAGTGTGTGTGTGTGTGGTGTGTGTCGTGTGTGTGTGTGTGTGTGTGTGTTGTGTGTGTGTGTGTGTGTGTATGTGTGTGTGCGTGTTATGTATATGTACATATATAACATCTACATTTAACAAACACACACACACACAGTGCCTCCGTCCGCTGAATACCGTGACCTCCCCCCCCCCCCGCCACGAGGGATTCCCCCATTCCCTCCGCGTTCCAAATTGTCCTCAACGACCGCTATCCTCAACCCCGTGGAACTTGGGAAATCAGAGTACTTTGAGGCTCATGTTGATGAAGACGGCGAAGGGAATGAGTTCGAGTCATGTTTGTTTGTTTTTCTTTTTTTGTTTGTTTTGTTTTGTTGTTGTGCTTGTTTGTTTGTTTGTTTTTTCACCTGGATATGTTAAGGAGTTGCCAAGTGGTTGATTTCATGACATGCATATGTATAAGGGAATGTTTGTTTTTCTTTTTTGTTTGTTTATTTGTTTTCCTTGTTTGTTTGTTTTTGTGTTGTTGTTTTTGGTTTTTACCTGGACATGTTGAAGAGTTGCCAAGTGGTTGATTTCATGACATTTTAATTGCTATGCGGTGTTCGTTGTCGGATTTATTTCATGTCGTTGCCTGTCTCTTTGTCTGTTTGTTTGTCTATCCGTCTGTCTACCTGTTCTGTGTTTTATGTATACTTGTTTAAGTGTGTGCTATTATAATATATATATTATATATATATATATATATATATATATTATGATATATATATATATATATATATATATATATATATACAATATATATATATATATATTATATATATATACATATATGTATGTATGTGTTGTTATGTATAACACATCACAACACACACACAACACACACACACACATAATATTATATATATATTATATATAATATATATATATATATATATATATATATATAATATAATATATATATATATATATATAATATAATCATTACCCAACAGAAGGAATAAAAATACAGCTGAAAAAAAGAAGTGAAGAAAAACAGAAATTCCAAAGACTTTAAAACAAAGAAAATTGGATACCACTCTACCCTCTCCCGCCCCCCCCCCCACCACCACCCTCCCACCCCCAACCCCTCATTGTCACGTATTCGTGTTACTCATACACCCCAAGGGACACACAGAGGGGAGAGAGAGGGGAATGAGGACAGGGGAGGAGGAGGAAGAGGAGGAAAATGATCGATAGTCTTTTTTCTTTTCTTTTCTTATTCTTCTTTTTTTCCTTTTTATTCAGTTTATTTATGGCACTGAAAATAAAGAGTTAATGCCGAATAAATAATAAGATTATGGCCGTAGGTAAAATAATGATAAAAAATCCGATTGTTAAAATGTAAATAATTTGACTTGGTATTTTATAAATGTATTATAAATTATGATAAAGTATATATAAGATGAATTGGGAAGTTAATCTTTAAGAGTTATAAGTAAAGTATTCCATGAGCTTGTAAGTAAAACCTAGTTCATTATAGGGATGATTAT
>NW_020872549.1:145496-147996 GCF_003789085.1 Penaeus vannamei
CAGTAATTGAGCAGATGGAGAAGTAGTTTTGGTGGTAGATAGAGCAGTAGTTGTGGTGGTAGATGGAACAGTAGTTGTGTAGGGGCAGTAATTGTGGTGACTGATGAAGTAGGAGTTGTGGTGGCTGATGGGCCAGTAGTTGTGGTGGCTGATGTGCCAGTAGTTATGGTCGCTCATGGGGCAGTAGGTAGGGTGGGTGGTTGGGTAGCAATTGTGGTGGGTAATGGGGTAGCAGTTGTGGTAGCTGATTGGCTAGTAGTTGTTGTGACTGAAGGGGAAGTAGTTGAGGTGGCTGATGGGGCAGTAGTTGTGGTTGTTAATGCTGTAATAAATGAGGCTGCAGTTCTTGTGGTTATTGCTGTTGCATCACTTGTGGATGTTAATGTTGCAGTACTTGTGGGTTTTGAAGTTGCAGTACTTGTGGATGTTGGGGTTGCAGTACTTGTGGATATTTGGGTTGCAGTATCTGTGGTTGTTGGTATTGCCGTACTTGTGGACTTCGAGGTTTCAGTAGACATAGTGGCAGTTGTAGTAGTGGTTGGGTGCACAGTCGTCGTCATTTCTGCTGCAGTTATGACCGATAGGACAAGTACACCTACGATGCTAATGACGAATTTAGACGCCATGTTGAAGCTGAAATTAAGTATTCGTTAAAAAAAAAAAAAGATAAAAAAGATATATATTTTGACTGCAAATCTAGACGCCATGTTGAAGCTGAAATGAAGTATTCGTAAAAAAAAAAAAAAAAAAAAAAAAAAAAAATATATATATATATATATATATATATATATATATATATATATATATATATTTGACTGAAAATCTAAACTTTTGGTCCTCTGCCATCGAAGGTTATGCGATGTAATAGTTATGTGTAGGCATTTATCTGATGATTGCCTTGTTTTGAGAAGACAATTCTATTTTTAATGTTATCTCCACGCTCCACGCTCTCTCACACTCTCTCTCTCTCTCTCTCTCTCTCTCTCTCTCTCTCTCTCTCTATATATATATATATATATATATATATATATATATATATATATATATATATATTTCTGCGGTTGATTTTCCATTCGGGAATCGTAATCTCAGAAGGAAAAGGAGGGCCAGGGCTGTGATGAACATCTTTATTTAGTAACGTTTCGAAGAGTTATTTCTCCATCATCAGACTAAAACAGAGAATACAAGAACAACTAGATAAGATAAAGGAGAAACAGTGGTATAAAATAGTTTATAACAGAGTAAGCAAATCAAAAGGTAACAAGTGAGCAAAAAAGAAACAGTCAAAAACATAGTGGAAAAGTGTAAAACTTGGGTGAGGGTGAGACATACCAAAGACAAGTGAGGAAGTGCTAGTTACGGTGGTTGAATTACACCGTAAACAACTGAATGGCTGTACTATTGTTCAGGTCAGGTTTCATCTTGTGGATATACAGGGATTCTGAGATGAGAAGGTCAAGTTTGTTAGCTGTTGTGGACAGAATTTTAAAATCACTGTGAGTGAACGGGTGATCTTGTGAGTGTGAATGCTGACGAACAGCAGAGAAGAAGGTCTGCTCAGAGGTAGGCTCGTCCTGATAGATTTGCCCATATGTTCGAGTGTTCTATGTTTGAGCCATCGAGTAGATGACCCAATGTACCTAGCGTTACATCTAGGACAATTGAAAATATATACTATATGCGAACATAGTTCTGAAGGCAGAGGCATTCTTTTTCTAAACAACGAGTTGAGTGTAAAGTTGATTATCGAAAGAAAAAACAGAGTCTCTCGTGGCAACATTTAGAAAGGAATTAAACTGTTTTTTTTTTTTTTCTTTTTTTTGAGACCAAAGTGTACACTTTGGTCTCAACAAAAAAACAGTTTAATTCCTTTCTAAATGTTGCCACGAAAGACTCTGTTTTTTTCTTTCGATAATCAACTTTACACTCAAATTGACGGTGTAGCCATGGGTTCACCCCTTGGCCCTAGCTATGCTAATACCTTTCTTTGCCATCATGAACGAAATTGGTTAAATAACTGCCCAGATCATTTCAAACCAATTTTTTACAAAAGATACGTGGATGACACGTTTCTTCTGTCATATCTTAATGAACAACATCCAAACATTAAGTTTACGTGCGAAACAGAAAAAGAAAACAATCTTTCCTTTCTTGACGCATTGATTTCCAAAGAAAACGGACGTCTCTCTACTTCGGTTTATAGAAAACCTACTTTCACCGGTTTGGGAATGAATTATTTAAGTTTCACACCTTTGAAGTATAAAATTAACAGCATAACCACTCTAATTAATAGAGCATTTAATATTTGCTCTACCTGGATCCAATTTGATGACGAAATCAAATTCTTAGTCAATTATTTCAATAGCAATGGTTTTCCTGATAACATTTTTTACAAGACCCTAAGATCATTCTTGGATAATAAACTAAGCCCACCCACAAAAATCCTCACCGCTCACAAAGAAACAAAGTTCATAAAATTACCGTATCTTGGTGATATAAG
>NW_020872549.1:170496-177731 GCF_003789085.1 Penaeus vannamei
GAGTCTGGGGAACCAGGGTTAGCTAGCCACGTCCCCATCCCCCAGCGTAGTGACCAGCGACATGTCTTCAATGCTGGTTGCACATTCTACATTGGGTCACCGCTCTGACCGGAACTCCCCTTGGGGTTTTCCCAGGCGCGCTTCACTCGGCGCGCCCCTGGGCTTGCCCTTGGCCACAACTGCACCAGCACGAGACATAGCCATGCCACGCTACCAGCC
The DNA here is from genome assembly GCF_003789085.1 of Penaeus vannamei. Taxonomy (NCBI): domain Eukaryota; kingdom Metazoa; phylum Arthropoda; class Malacostraca; order Decapoda; family Penaeidae; genus Penaeus; species Penaeus vannamei. Next base: position 170,716 of record NW_020872549.1, read on the forward strand.
ACCTCAACCAAATAAAGGAAGAAACCAGAAATGTGTCTCCATAACCCACGAAAGTCAGGGGGAAACAAATCCTGACAGCGAGTGCTAGGTAAGTAGAGTAAACGAGTGCTAGGTAAGTAGAATATACAAGTGCTAGGTAAGTAGAGTATGCGAGTGCTAGGTAAGTAGAGTATGCGAGTGCTAGGTAAGTAGAATACAAGAGTGCTAGGTAAGTAGAATACAAGAATGCTAGGTAAGTAGAATACAAGAGTGCTAAGTAAGTAGAGTAAGTAAGTGCTAGGTAAGTAGAGAAAGTAAATGCTAGGTAAGTAGAGTGCACATGTGCTAGGTAAGTAGAGTAAGCGAGTGCTAGGTAAGTACGAGAGTGCTAGGTAAATAGAGTAAACAAATGCTAGGTAAGTAGAATACACAAGTGCTAGGTAAGTAGAGTACACAAGTGCTAGGTAAGTAGAGTAAGTAATTGTTAGGTAAGTAGAGTATGCATGTGCTAGGTAAGTAGAGTAAGCGAGTGCTAGGTGAGTAAAGTACAAGAGTGCTAGGTAAGTAGAGTAAACAAGTGCTAGGTAAGTAGAATACGCGAGTCTGGGGAACCAGGGTTAGCTGGCCATGTCCCCAGCCCCTAGAATAGTGACCAGCGACCTATCTTCAATGCTGCTTGCACAATCTACATTGGGTCCCCACTTTGACCGGACCTCCCCTTGGGGTCTTCCCAGGCGTGCTCCGCTCGGCGCGCCCATAAGTTCGCCCTTGGCCACAACTACACCAGCATGAGACATCACCACGCCACCCTACCAGCCACCTCAACCAAACAAAGGAAGAAACCAGAAATGTGTCTCCATAACACACTAAAGTCAGGGGAAAACAAACCCTGATAGTGAGTGCTAGGTAAGTAGAGTACGCATGTGCTAGGTAAGTAGAGTATGTGGGTGCTTGGTAAGTAGAGTGTGCGAATACTAGGTAGGTAAAATACACGAGTGCTAGGTAAGTAGAATACGCAAGTGCTAGGTAAGTAGAATACAAGAGTGCTAGGTAAGTAGAGTAAGTGCTAGGTAAGTAGTGTAAGTAAGTGCTAGGTAAGTAGTGTAAGTACGTGCTAGGTAAGTAGTGTAAGTGCTAGGTAAGTAGAGCGAGTGCTAGGTAAATAGAGTATGTGAGTGCTAGGTAAGTAGAATACGCTAGTGCTAGGTAAGTAGAGTATGCGAGTGCTAGGTAAGTATAGTATGTGAGTGCTATGTAAGTAGAATACAAGAGTGCTAGGTAAGTAGAATACAAGAATGCTAGGTAAGTAGAATACAAGAGTGCTAGGTAAGTAGAGAAAGTAAGCTAGAGAGAGTACACATGTGCTAGGTAAGTAGAGTACACATATGCTAGGTAAGTAGAGTAAGCGAGTGCTAGGTAAGTTAAGTACGAGAGTGCTAGGTAAGTAGAGTAAACAAGTGCTAGGTAAGTAGAATACGCGAGTCTGGGGAACCAGGGTTAGCTAGCCATGTCCCGAGCCCCTAGAATAGTGACCAGCGACCTATCTTCAATGTTGCTTGCACAATCTACATTGGGTCCCCACTTTGACCGGACCTCCCCTTGGGGTCTTCCCAGGCGTGCTCCGCTCGGCGCGCCCATAAGTTCGCCCTTGGCCACAACTACACCAGCATCATCACCACCCCCTACCACAACCAAACAACCAGAAACTCCATAACACACTAAAGTCAGGGGAAAACAAACCCTGATAGTGAGTGCTAGGTAAGTAGAGTACGCATGTGCTAGGTAGAGTATGTGGGTGCTTGGTAAGTAGAGTGTGCGAATACTAGGTAGGTAAAATACACGAGTGCTAGGTAAGTAGAATACGCAAGTGCTAGGTAAGTAGAATACAAGAGTGCTAGGTAAGTAGAGTAAGTGCTAGGTAAGTAGTGTAAGTAAGTGCTAGGTAAGTAGTGTAAGTACGTGCTAGGTAAGTAGTGTAAGTGCTAGGTAAGTAGTGTAAGTGCTAGGTAAGTAGAGTATGCATGGTGCTAGTAAGCGAGTGCTAGGTAAATAGAGTATGTGAGTGCTAGGTAAGTAGAATACGCTAGTGCTAGGTAAGTAGAGTATGCGAGTGCTAGGTAAGTATAGTATGTGAGTGCTATGTAAGTAGAATACAAGAGTGCTAGGTAAGTAGAATACAAGAATGCTAGGTAAGTAGAATACAAGAGTGCTAGGTAAGTAGAGAAAGTAAATGCTAGGTAAGTAGAGTACACATGTGCTAGGTAAGTAGAGTAAGCGAGTGCTAGGTAAGTTAAGTAAGAGAGTGCTAGGTAAGTAGAGTAAACAAGTGCTGGGTAAGTAGAATATGCGAGTCTGGGGAACCAGGGTTAGCTAGCCATGTCCCCAGCCCCTAGAATAGTGACCAGCGACCTATCTTCATTGCTGCTTGCACAATTTACATTGGGTCCCCACTTTGACCGGACCTCCCCTCGGGGTCTTCCCAGGCGTGCTCCGCGCCCCTTGGCCACAACTGCACCAGCATGAGACATCACCACGCCACCCTACCAGCCACCTCAACCAAACAAAGGAAGAAACCAGAAATGTGTCTCCATAACACACTAAAGTCAGGGGAAAACAAACCCTGATAGTGAGTGCTAGGTAAGTAGAGTACGCATGTGCTAGGTAAGTAGAGTATGTGGGTGCTTGGTAAGTAGTGTGCGAATACTAGGTAAAATACACGAGTGCTAGGTAAGTAGAATACGCAAGGTAGAATACAAGAGTGCTAGGTAAGTAGAGTAAGTGCTAGGTAAGTAGTGTAAGTAAGTGCTAGGTAAGTAGTGTAAGTAAGTGGTAAAGTAGAGTAAGTGCTAGGTAAGTAGTGTAAGTGCTAGGTAAGTAGAGTAAGTAAGCGAGTGCTAGGTAAATAAGTATGAGTGTAGGTAGTAATTAGTGCTAGGTAAGTAGAGAGTTGCGAGTACTAGGTAAGTATAGTATGTGAGTGCTATGTAAGTAGAATACAAGAGTGCTAGGTAAGTAGAATACAAGAATGCTAGGTAAGTAGAATACAAGAGTGCTAGGTAAGTAGAGAAAGTAAATGCTAGGTAAGTAGAGTACACATGTGCTAGGTAAGTAGAGTAAGCGAGTGCTAGGTAAGTTAAGTACGAGAGTGCTAGGTAAGTAGAGTAAACAAGTGCTGGGTAAGTAGAATATGCGAGTCTGGGGAACCAGGTTAGCATGTCCCCAGCCCCTAGAATAGTGACCAGCGACCTATCTTCATTGCTGCTTGCACAATTTACATTGGGTCCCCACTTTGACCGGACCTCCCCTCGGGGTCTTCCCAGGCGTGCTCCGCTCGGTGCGCCCATGGGTTCGCCCTTGGCCACAACTACACCAGCATGAGACATCACCACGCCACCCTACCAGCCACCTCAACCAAACAAAGGAAGAAACCAGAAATGTGTCTCCATAACACACTAAAGTCAGGGGAAAACAAACCCTGATAGTGAGTGCTAGGTAAGTAGAATACCTAGGTAAGTACAATACAGTAGTGCTAGGTAAGTAGAGTACGCATGTGCTAGGTAAGTTGAGTATGCAGGTGCTTGGTAAGTAGAGTATACGAGTACTAGGTAAATAAAATACACGAGTGCTAGGTAAGTAGAATACGCAAGTGCTAGGTAAGTAGAGTACACAAGTGCTAGGTAAGTAGAGTAAGTGCTAGGTAAGTAAAGTAAGTGCTAGGTAAGTAGAGTACGCATGTGCTAGGTAAGTAGAGTACGCATGTGCTAGGTAAGTAGACTAAGAGAGTGCTAGGTATGTGGTTGCATCTATTGGGAAAAGCAAATCACAGTTATATTGGAATACTACACTTGTTGCCTTATCTAGTAGTCCGCAATTGGTTTATGTACACCTAATGACACTATAATTGAGTAAAATACAAATTGTAATATTGTATTAATTGTTCTAGGGCTAAAGAATGTCATTTATGCTTCGCTGTAACTCGTTAAGGCTGCTCTCCCCCTGCCCTAACCGAGGGCGCCTTAACTTGCACCAATATGGCGGGCCCCTTGCTCTGTGCATGGGCCGTTAGATCGCTGGCCGTAAGTTAAGGTGCCTTAAGGAGATACGGCGCCTTAATGCGTTTGAGAATCCGGCCCTTGACTCGCCCTTGGCCACAACTGCACCAGCACGAGACATAGCCATGCCACGCTACCAGCCACCTCAACCAAATAAAGGAAGGAACCAGAAATGTGTCTCCATAACCCAATAAAGTCAGAGGAAAACAAACCCTGACAGCGAGTGCTAGGTAAGTAGAGTAAACGAGTGCTAGGTAAGTAGAATAAGTAAGTGCTAGGTAAGTAGAGATCGCATGTGCACAAGAGCTATATAAGTACAATACACGAATGCTAGGTGAGTACAGTATGCAAGTGCTAGGTAAGTAGAGTATGCTAGTGCTAGGTAGGTAAAATACATGAGTGCTAGGTAAGTAAAATACGCGAGTTCTAGTTCAGTAGAGTATGTGAGTGCTAGGTAAGTACAATACATGAGTGCTAGGTAAGTACAATACATGAGTGCTAGGTAAGTAGAGTATGCATGTGCCAGGTAAGTAGAATATGCGAGTGCTAGGTAAGTAGAGTACGCTGTGCTATGTAAGTAGAGTATGCGAGTGCTAGGTAATAGAATAGAGTACGCAAGTGCTATCTAGGCACAGTAGAGTACACAAATATAATGCAATCTAGTGAGTACAGTATGCAAGTGCTAGGTAAGTAAAATACGTGAGTGCTAGGTAAGTGAAATACGCGAGTGCTAGTTCAGAAAAGTATGTGAGTGCTAGGTAAGTACAATACATGAGTGCTAGGTAAGTAGAGTATGCATGTGCCAGGTAAGTAGAATATGCGAGTGCTAGGTAAGTAGAGTATGTGCTAGGTAAGAAGAGTCGAGTGCAACGTTAGTAGTACGCAAGTGCTAGGTAATATGAGTAATAATACACGAATGCTAGGTGAGTACAGTATGCAAGTGCTAGATAAGTAAAATACGTGAGTACTAGGTAAGTAAAATACGCGATTGCTAGTTCAGAAGAGTATGTGAGTGCTAGGTAAGTACAATACATGAGTGCTAGGTAAGTAGAGTATGCACGTGCCAGGTAAGTAGAATACGCGAGTGCTAGGTAAGTAGAGTATGTGAGCGCTAGGTAAGTACAGTATATGAGTGCTACATAAGTAGAATATGTGAGTAATAGGTAAGTTTAGTGTTCGAATGTTGGATAAATAGGTACGCAAGTGCTAGGTAAGTAAAGTAAATGAGTGCTAGTTAATTAGAATACGCGAGTTCTAGGTAAGTAGTGTACAGAAGTACTAGATAAGTAGAATACACGAGTGCTAGGTAAGTAGAGTATGCGTGCTAGGTAAGCAGAGTATGCGAGTACTAGGTAAGTAGAGTATGCAAGTGCTAGGTAAGTAGAGACGTAAGTGCTAGGTAAGTAGAGTACACAAATGCTAAGTAGAGTGCACGAGTGCTAGTTAAGTAGAGTGCACGAGTGCTAGGTAAGTAGAGTACCCGATTGCTAGGTAAGGACAGTACGTGGGGGCCGGGTAAGTAGAGTATGCAGCAGCTAGGTAAGTAGAGTACATGAGTATTAGGTAAGTAGAGTGCTAGGGAAGCCGAGTATGCAAGTCTTAGGTAAGTAGATACTCAAGTGCTAGGTAAGTTGAATATTCGAATGTTACACAAATAAAGTACGCAAGTGTTAGGTAAGTAGAGTATGTTAGTGCTAGGTAAGTAGAATACGCGAAGGCTAGGTAAGTAGAGTAGAGAGTGCTAGGGAAGTAGTGTACGTGAGTACTAGGTAAGTAGAATACATGAGTGCTAGGTAAGTAGAATGAACGAGTGCTAAGTAAAGTACGCAAGTGGTAGGTAAGCAGTGTACGTGATTGCTAGGTAAGAAGAGTATACGAGTGCTAGGTAAATAGAGTATGCGAATCCTAGGTAAGTAGAATACTTAAGTGCTACATAAATAGAATACAGTGCTAGGTAAGTTGAGTACTCAAATGTTAGATAAATAGAGTACGCAAGTGCTAGGTAAGTAAAGTATGTGAGTGTAAGGTAATTAGAGTACGCGAGTGCTAGGTAAGTAGAGTGAGCGAGTGCTAAGTAAGAAGAGTACACGAGTGCTTGGTAAGTAGAGCACGTGAGTGCTAGGTAAGTAGAGTACATGAGGGCTAGGTAAGTAGAGCACGTGAGTGCTAGGTAAGTAGAGTACATGAGGGCTAGGTAAGTAGAATACGTGATTACTAGGTAAGTAGAGTGAGCAAGTGCTAAGTAAGTAGAGTACACGAGTGCTTGGTAAGTAGAGCACGTGAGTGCTAGGTAAGTAGAGTACATGAGGGCTAGGTAAGTAGAGCACGTGAGAGCTAGGTAGACATGAGGCTAGGTAGTAGTAATACGTGATTGCTAGGTAAGTAGAGTGAGCAAGTGCTAAGTAGGTAGAGTACGCAAGTGGTAGGTAAGTAGAGTGAGCGAGTGCTAAGTAGAGTGCGTGAGTGCTAGGTAAGAAGAGTACGCGAGTGCTGCGTGAGTCTAGTATGTGAGTGATAGGTAAGTAGAATATACGAGTGTTAGGTAAGTAGAGTACACGAGTGCCAGGTAAGTAGAGTACACAAGTGCTAGGTAAGTAGAGTACGCGGGGGCTGGGTAAGTACAGTACGAGAGTGCTAGGTAAGTACAGTACGAGAGTGCTAGGTAAGTACAGTACGAGAGTGCAAGGTAAGTACAGTACGAAAGTGCTAGGTAAGTACAGTACGAGAGTGCTAGGTAAGTACAGTACTAGTAAGTACGGGCTGGGTAAGTACAGTACACGAGTGCTAGGTAAGTAGAGTGGATATCAGTAAAATAAGGTGTGCCAGGTATCTTAAGAGAGAGAGCGTGGTAAGTAGAGTAGGTGAATACCAAGTGAGTACTTTTGAGTGTCCCGTAAGTTTAGTAAAAGACCTATGTGCCAGGTAAGTAAAGTAGGTAATGGAAGTGAGTGCCAAGGAAGTAAAGTAAGTAAATGCCCAGGTAAG
>NW_020872549.1:205923-210923 GCF_003789085.1 Penaeus vannamei
TGGCCATCGGACCTCTACGTAGTGTTAGCCAGGGAACCACTTCGTAACTGCCCTTGACGTGTGTATAGGGCAGTTATCCTGCACAAATATGATTGTTGCTGGGAAGGGCCAAGGCATAACAGCGTGATGGGAGGAACATTTTTTCTAACAATTCGATATATTTGTCTAGGAGGCATTTCCCCCGTTTCGCCAACATTATATAGAGAGATCCAACCCCACATATCGCAGGTCAAGTGGCCACTCCTCGCCTTTTCTTAGATAATTTGTCTGTGATATGTGAAAAGTAAATAATAGAATCCGAACATGAAATATGTGGGACACTATTATATTTAAACAAATATCTATACCGTAAATTGACATAAATTAATTTCTGAAATATTTAAAAGGGTTAACTTTTACAACTTTTACCCCATCCAGCAGTGGAGAAGGACCAAGCTTAAAGCGAGTTAAAAAAAAAAGAGGAAAATTGATTACTTCAGCGGGACTAGATTGATGATTCGAGATAAAAGAACAATCGAACCCCAGAAAAAGGTACGTGGGTCGCGGTCAACGTCGCAGACAGAACAATCCGGAACAGCGATCGAAGTGAAGGCAGAGACCCTCACTGCGCCTGCCCCTTTCCCGCCAGGCCTCTCCACTGCCCAAGATCCTAAACAAGCAGTTGAGCTATAGACAAGGATGTCAACGCTTTCTCAAGGCAAATAAGTAAAACTGTTCTTTGCAATATTGATATGATTTTTATTAATTATTTGTTTGCAATACAGTCTGATAGATATCATCAATGGAAGTACTTTTCTTTTACCTGTATGACAACGAGTTGAAATGTCAAATCACTGATTCTAGTTTCCAGAAAGTTTTAGCATAAAAGCTATGGACAAATTAGTATTCAACGTAACAAATTCATTAGATCAAATAACATATGCAGTTGCACATGATTAGCCTATGTCTGTATACTCAAAATATACATCTATAAGTAAATAAAACGAAATACTAGATAACAAACTTAGTATATCAAATTTTAATATTAGAAGTATTCCTGCCAATCTGCAAATGTTTCTTGGTGTGCTTTTATGAAATACCAACAAAAATTGACATGCTTACGTTATGTGAATCTAGGCTCGACGATTGCACAGCAGATTTAAGTAAAATCACAGGCTATAACATGTTCCATGACAGGGGTGGAGTCTGTACCTTCATTTCGGAATATTTGTCGTACAAAAATCTTTGTTTTGCTTTACTGGAAAGTATCTTGAATGCATGACTGTGGAAGTTAAACATTCGCATAACCTTTTTATAGTGCTCAGCGTGTATCGACCTCCAAAAGATATAACCTATCGGCAGTGAACTCCATAAATGGAAAGGCTGGGAGGAGGGGAAAAGTCCCTCCCACCCAGCAAGTGACGCGGACTATGGGCCCTGCTGGGGGGGCGACTGCTGGAGCGCAGGCTGGGAACGGGAACTACTCGTCTCGCCTACGCTCTAGCAGCCGCCAGCCCAGAGTGAAGCTTGTGGGGGAAAGCCCTCGGGAACCCCACTGGTGGATGATGGGGCCTGCAGCTCGCCACCCCCTTTGATGTGGGACAACGTCGGCGGGGATGGCAGAGGTGGCATCCACCCGGAATAACTGCCCGAGGTTGAACCTCAGGCGGGAAGTCAGGGTGGGTGCTTGGAACGTCCGTTCTTTGCGTCAGGATAATCGGGTGCCTCTGCTGTCAAGGGAACTGGGGAGGTTCAGAGTTGAGGTGGCTGCTCTCTCAGAGGTGAGGAGACCTGGCAGTGGCATGACCAGTGTAGGTGGCTACACCTATTACTGGTTGGGCCGCAGCGACGGTCATCACCTCCAGGGAGTAGCCATTACCATCTCCAGCAGACTCCAGCCCTCGGTATTTAAGGTTACTCTTGTAGAGCGTATAATGGTATTGAGATTGAAGCCATCTTTTGGCTTCATGTCTCTTATTGCTGTGTACGCTCCTACCAATGTTTGTAAACTTGACGTGAAAGAGATGTTCTATGCCAAACTTGCATCTGTGGCAGACAGATGTCCCCGGCGAGATATTCGCATTGTTCTAGGTGACTTCAAAGCGGTATCTAGCTGTGATCGAGATGTCTGTCAATCCTCATGGCTCAGGAGCTGATACCAGTAGTGAGAATAACCTCCTTTTCCAGGACTTTGCTAGGTCCCAGAAATTGAGGATTTCTGGCTCCTGGTACCAGCGCCCGGACCGACATCATTGGACAGGGTACAGCGATGCGGGTAATGAAGCCAAGGAGATCGACCACATACTCGTTAGCACTCATTGGAGGATCCCCCAGAATTGCAGGGTGTACAGGAGTTCTGAGTTCTGTGGTACTGACCATAGATTGGTTGTGCTACCCTCCAGGTCCACTTCAAAACTCCCCAGCAGTCAAATCACCCTAGGGTGTTTCATTTGGACAGGCTTAGGGATGGGGAGTGTGCCCGTGGGTTTGCTGAGGCAATATCTGGTCGTTTCACAAGGCCCGACAGTCTGACGGACCCTTTTCTCCTGTGGGATACCTTTAAGCATGAAACGCTTGATGCAGCTCAATATACGATTGGTGTACGCCCGAGAGCAATACAGAATTTCGTCTCGCAGGAGACACTGGAAGCCACAGATGCTTGTCGTGTGGCTTGTCTGACAGGGGATCGGGAATTGCACCGGTCTTATGTGCGCAGAACTCGGTCTCTGTTAAGAAGGGACAAGGAACAGTATTAGGAGTCTTGCAGAGGAGGTAGAAGCCCATTTCTTAGTAAATGATCTTCGTCCTGCATACCAAGCCCTGAGAAAGCTGAACTCCAAGCCCTCATCACAGGTGACAGCAGTTCGCTTAGTAAGTGGTCAGATCGTTTCAAATCCTGTTGTGGTGTGGTAATGCTGGGCTGAGTATTTTGAGCAGTTGTACCAGGTTGACCCACCAACAGTTAACTTGAATGTGGGGAGTGCCAAGACCCGTTGCCGGACCCACCCATCAGTGAAGATCCTCCTTCCCTAACTGAAGTTAGGGGGGCGATCCCCAAACTGAGGAGGTATCTACGGCATACCAGCTGAACTGTTAAAGGCTGGTGGTGAACCTATGGCACGGGGGTTACATGCTGTCCTGGCTGCCATCTGGCGGTCAGGTACTGTTCCTTCTGACTTGTTGAGGGGTGTGGTCATCCCTCTCTTGAAAGGGAAGGGGGACCATTGGGACTGTAGCAATCACCGAGGCATCACACTGCTCAGTATACCAGGCAAGGTTCTCACCCACATCCTTCTGAGACGTATCAGAGACCATCTACTGAGGCATCAGAAACTGGAGCAATCCGGATTCACTCCTGGTGTCCACAATAGACTGTATCCTTGCACTTCGAGTCATTGTAGAGCGCCGTTGTGAGTTCGGGCGTGGGTTGCTTGCAGCCTACATCGACCTCAAGAAGGCGTTCATCACGGTGCATTGGGAATCACTCTGGGAGATCCTGAGACTGAGAGGAATTCCAACAAGGATTATTGGACTTATAGCAAGCCTGTATACTGGTACTGAAAGTGCTGTAAAGTGTGGTGAGGGCCTATCGAGCTTCTTTCCTGTTAATTCAGGAGTGAGGCAAGGCTGTGTCCTTGCGCCAACTCTTTTCAACACTTGCATGGACTGGATACTGAGCAGAGCTACTGTTCAAAGTCATTGTGGAGCAACACTAGGCAATATCAAGGTTACAGACCTTGACTTTGCTGATGATGTTGCTATTCTATCTGAGTCTCTGGAGACCTTAGTGGTGGCTCTGGATGCATTTAGCAATGAAGCGAAACCCTTGGGTCTAGAGGTCTCCTGGTCCAAGACCAAGATCCAGGACTATGGAGACTTGCTAGGAGAACCTGTTCAGTCGGTACGTGCTTGCGGCGAGGACATTGAAGTTACAGAGAGCTTTACATACCTTGGTAGAGTAGTTCATAATTCTGGGCTGTCAGACCAGGAAGTCAATAGGCCTGGCAGCAGGGGTCATGAACTCTCTCTACAAGAGTATTTGGAGATGTCGGTACCTGTGCAGAAGGACCAAGCTACAGGTTTTCAAGGCCCTGATAATGCCAGTTTTGCTGTACAGTAGTGAAACATGGACATTATCCTGTGCCTTGGACGCTCTTCTTGAAGCCTTTTCTAATAAGTCCTTGCGCCGGATCATGGGGCACTGTTGGTGGGACCGTGAGACTGGCACAGGACCTGTTATCTGCACAATCCGTGATCGCCAACTCAGGCTATATGGCCACCTGGCTCGCTTTCCTCAGGATGACCCTGTCCATTAGGTAGTCTCTGTTAGAGACAACCCTGGGTGGAGGAGGCCTGTGGGACGACCTAGGAAGTCGTGGCTTGGGCAGATCGACCAAACCTGTCATGAAGAATTTGAGATGGGCCGAGTCCCTGCCTGGTGTCTTGCCATGAGGGATCCTCGTGGCTGGAAGCAAAGGGTGGATGCGGCTATGCGCCCCCGTCGGCGTTAGCCCCCTTTGATTGATTGATTGATTATTTGTAACATTAATTCTATATTCGACATATTTATATAATAGTGACAGATTTAACCTGTTAAGTGTTACATCATAACTCTACATATAGGGTACCTGTAGAGGTTACAAAACGATTTTTGTATTTGCCCAAATGAACACACAAATGAAAACATTAAAAGGAATCAGTGCGCCATTTCTAAACCCTGTGCTAGGTGCCAGACCGGGACTTCCCCACCCCCACTGTGCCACATCCTTCGCTTCTGATGTGCTTCATATGCTGTCATCCAGCATATTTTCATGCAGCCATTAGTTGTAGTCATCCACAGGAAAACGAGCTAGGTACCTATATAGCCATAAAGCAAAACTGGCAATATCAAGGCCTTAAAGACACGTAACTTAGTCCTGCATAGGTACCAGCACTTCCAAATACTCTTGATGACTGACTTCATGGCTCCTGCTGCCAGACCAATCCATCTACTGACTTCCTTGTCTGGTAGCCGAGAGACA
>NW_020872549.1:233423-243423 GCF_003789085.1 Penaeus vannamei
TACTTGTTTCTGTAAAGGAACACTGACATTCCGTGGGAAGACGTGTGAATCTACAAAGAGTTCAGGCTTTATTTCTCGGCCTCGTACAGTTATTGTAAAACTAGTGTAGTAATTGTGTGTCACCATGGTTTTGGGTGCTTTTACAATTCATATGATTCCAAAACTGTCCGAAAGATGTTCTTCGATGTCTTCTTCACTTGTGTCCGGATGACAACTCGTGATAAAAAGGTTTCCTACATCAAGTCAATCAGCTCCTATCAAGGGTTCTGGGGCTTGTCGTTCTCTTGTTTTTTCTTTTGTTTCCTTGAAGTGACTGACAGAACCTTCGTCTTGAACAATTTGCTCTGCTCTTCCTGCGTGGTTGTTGATCACGATCGTCGACACTACTGGGGGGCTGTGGAAAGAGGGACTCCTGGCAGTTGGTGAGGAGTCGCGTCGTCCCACTGGCGATTGGGTTTGAGTTCCTTCTGGTTGTTTTTCTTTATTATTATTATTATTATTATTATTATTTAATGCTTAGGCATTACTTATGTAGATGCTTTGATTTTCCTGTTTGTTTGTGGGGTGTTCAAGGATTGTCGAGTTGTCTTAATAGGGAGGCTGGCGAGTCAGCAAGGACGCACACCTGCTCGGTCGCTAGCTGGAGGTCAAGGGAGCCGGGAAGATCGCTGACCACCGGTAAGGTAGGATGGGAGGGTGTGGAGGGAGTTTCCTGGGTAGAGGTAGAGGGCATTCTGATAGGGGGAGGAGAAACAAATGGGAAAGATTTGTTGAAGGACTGGTCAAGGGAAGGGGAAGGGAGGTCAGATGGGATTGGGGGGGGGGAGCAGATCTGTTGTACCAGTACTTTTTATCCATTATTTTGGTTAGTGTTGCCTATTGATCGGAGAATTTCCAATTGACAGATTATTATTGTCTTTCAACACTGTCATTATTGAAGGAAGGCCCTTGATGGGTCTGCATTTCTTGGTTACTAGTCTTTAATTAACCAAGAACTTAACAAAAGGAGTGAAAACACCTGCTTTTTCGGTGACGTCCAGTCCGTGATTGGGATGTTGTGAACACCAGGTTTTCATTATTACCACAGTAGTTATCATGGTGTGGACAATAATGTTTATCATCTTAGTGTCCCATGTTGTTTTACTTGTTTTCTAAGTCTGATACATTAATAATGATATTTCGGGCCTTTTTAATCTCTTCCGGACGAAATAAATTTGTAATCTGATCACATATAGGCAATCTAGCCCATACTTTCTTTGGGGGGCAGCTATGACCCGCGGTACTTGGGAACTTGTCCCATTACCCTGGGAAGGGAGCGTAAGCTATCCTGGGCTAAGGGCCCCCTTTTACTCTGGGGATAAGAGGTGCACAAGGAAGCACCGGGGAAGCCCTCTGTTGGCCCCCTTTGACGGGGGAGGTAGCCCGAATTCCCTCTGACATTGCAGGACCACGAGATGCCAGGGTTTGTAGAGTTGTTTGGCTGAGGCAGAAAAGAGACTAAAACTCAGGGAGTGTAGTGATACTGGGACATGAAGAAGTAGAATTAATTTCAGTTATCGTACCTATGTCTAACAATGAAGATAAACCATTTATACTTATATAGATTATTTATAATCTTTCGGTATTCCTTTTGGCTGAAGACTAATGTTTATCAGTCTCCATACTTTGGTTCCGATAGTATACTTGGTTTACTTTGAGACCTCACGCTGGAAAGCTATTTTCCCCTGTCCTTTGTTCATTTTGTTCTTTATCGCCCATCTTTTTCCGCAGAATTTTCTGTCAACTTGTGGTCATGTTTTTTTATATCCAAATTTCTTATATTCTTCATTTGGGTTTCCTTATTATATTAGTAATCATTTGTTTATTCATAAATGTTAAAGGGGGTTTCTCTTTTTAAATAATTTCAACCTCTTGTGAGCTATGATATGCTGCTCCGAGAATTCAGGATGTATACCTTGAGAGTATTGAAAGTCAATTTCTTGTCCGTTGCATTGTTCGATTCCATTTTAACCAGATGTAATATGCATCACTAAATCCAAACTGAATCCCTCCATGAACGATGTAACTATAATGGTCTCTCCATTAGTTATAAAGAGTCCCACTATACTGAATGACAGGGTCAGAGAAACACAATCTTCGTTGTTTCTTCAGTTTATTAAAGGTGTTCTTAACGGTGTTAGATGGTAGCTTTGGCAGGTATCTTGTCGGTCAGCTTCCACGGGTTTGTCGGGATGGTCGGGGCGAGCTAGGGCGTAGGTTCTGACCCTTAGGGTAGGGTGTGAAGTAGTGAGTGAGTTATGCCAGGTCGCTCCAAGGTCAGTTCTATCTGGCGACCTCGAAGGCGACATCGTGCCGGACAGCGTAGTTGTATATTTAGAACAGGCTGCCGGTACAAACATCCGGTACCAACAGCGGGCGTACGTATACGGTAATGGAGGGGGTAGCAATATCAATGAGGAAAGTAATTATTACAAAGAAGTTACAGATTAAGCAAGACCACGAATTAGAATTAAAGGCAACCAAGGTGGAAACAAACGGGGTAAACATGAAAATAACCACAGTGTGATGCAACTTAGGAAACCAATGCTTAAGAGATTCCAGTAACGGGTGATTTTAGTAACAGTATTGACTGGGAAAGTTTCGATTCCAGAGCACAGCCACATTCGTGGAAACCTAAATCATGAGTATTACCTTTTCCAAAATGTAACAAATCATGACCTAATATTCACAAAGCATAGAGATGATATTAAGGATACCGAGTACTGTCCTCCTCTATCTGCTACAGGAAAAAAAGATCATAAGTAAGGAAAGACAGGGAATGTATAATTACAAGACCGATAATTATAGATGCTTTAAAGGTTTCTTTGATGGCAGAAACTGGGAAAAACTCATGGATGATGAGAACCTTGATATGTAATGTTTAAATTTTGCGGTATATATAGAAATTGTAGAAAATATATCTAGATTCAAAATTAAAGCAAGTAATGGCCAAAAGTAGTTCTATAATAATTGCAAGAAAATAATAGAAAACAAGCAGCTGCTTTTGGAAAAGATTCAAATATCCGGAAGCGTATGAAATATATGAAGTAGAAAGAAACGAATATATCCGAACCATGAAGGAGTCGAAATTAAATTTTAAAAAGAATGTAATCAATAATTGCAAAGCTCCTCTTTACAAAAATAGTAAGACTAAATGGAGTGATCAAATTAGCGTCAAATGACAAATAACCGTACAAACGTGAACATTGAAAATATGCTCCAAAAAATATAAAAGGGCTCCTAAAAGGGGTAGACAAGACTAAAGCAGAGGGACCAGATGAGATTTCTAACTGGGAACTATATACTCTGTTATTGTCAATATTCCAAAATTCAGTGAGACATGGATAACTACCAATAAGTTGGGAAACTCGCATCACACCCTTTAAAAAAGACCCTAAAAACAAAACCCTCTAAATTATAGACCAGTGTACCATATAAGCAGCTAGAAAGGATAATTAGGAAATTATGGGTTGATGTAAAAAACACGAAATGAGATCATATATGCAATTAGGTCTTCGGGAAGAAAGTAAATCTCCTTAAAAAAAAATATATATATATATATAATAGATAACGTTTCCTGCCAATGCCTCCAAAGTGACGTCGAGAACTTATTAATGTGGGTTGTACTTGGAAAATGGAATTTAACTCCAATAACTGCAATTTAGTCAGGTTCGCAGAAAGTAGAAATCATCCACTACACAATTACCGATTAGGAGACGCAGTATTAAACACTGCAGATAGGGAAAAAGGCCTTGGGATAATCATAAAAAAGGAAACATAGTCCAAATGACCACATAAATGAGTTGATTTCAAATATGAAGAGGGCATTTGTGTATGTGACGATGTGGTAATTACTACATCTAGCATACGGTGTAGTGGCTTGGAGTCCAGATTAAAAAAATAATAATAAAAAAATAGAAAAATAAAACAATAAAGAGTTGAGAGAGCAGCCAGAAGATGGGCATCTAGTCTGAGAGATGTGAGATACAAAGACTACGGGAAATAAAACTTAATACTTTGGAAGAAAGAAGGAGAAGGGGTGACATAATTATGCTGTTCAAATATGTTAAACGTCTAACATTTTGAGCACAAAGAGGACGAGACGTAACAGTAAAAAAATTGAAAGTGAAAAAGGCGATAAAGAAGTAAGAAGCTTGATTCCAAACAAAACTATTGAAGCATGGCCAGCATTCAAAATGCTGTGTGTGTCAAAAATGTGTGCCCAACTTTAATGATAATCTAAATATAGCAGAAGAAACCATCTGAGCTTAACTCTTCTCCCATATTGTGTGTGTGTGTGTGTGTGTGTGTGTGTGTGTGTGTGTGTGTGTGTGTGTGTGTGTGTGTGTGTGTGTGTGTGTGTGAGTGCATATAAATAGATAGATGGAAATATGTAATATATGTATATAAATAATTATATATGTGTGTGTGTGTGTGTTGTGTGTGGTGGTGTGTGTGTGTGTGTGTGTGTGGTGTGTGTGTTGTGTGTGGTATATATATATATAGTATATATTTAATATATTATATATATATAATACACACACCTATTCACACAACACACACACACTACACGCACACCACACACACACACACACACACACCACACAACACACACATATATATATATATATATATATATTAATATATTATATATATATATAAGTGTATAAATATACACCTACACACACACACACATACTACTACACACACCACACACACCACCACATATATAAGGTTATGATATAATATGTGTGTGTGGTGTGTGTGTGTGTGTGTGTGTGTGTGTTGGTGTGTGTGCACTGTCGTGTGTTGCTTGTGTGTGTACTGTGTGCCCTGTTGTGTTGTGTGTGTGTGTGTGTGTGTGTGGTGTGTTGTGTGTGTGTGTGCTAGTGGTGTATCTTATATGTGGCGCGCCGCTAACTATGTGTGTGTGTGTGTGTGTGTGTGTGTGTGTGTATGTCGCGCGGCCATATATATGTGATATCTGTTGTGTGTGTGTGTGTGTGCCCTTGTGTGTGTTGTGTGTGTGTGTGTGTAGGTATTGTATTCTTAATATATTTATACAAGCTTCATATATACAGTATTTATATATGCGCCGAGTGTAATACATAATTAGGTTATATATAATTATATATATAGTAATACTATATGATAGCTATTTCATTTTTATTTTATATATTATATCTTCAATGATAATGCATCGCAAACACAGCACACTGCACACAGCACCCACATATATATTGTTGTATATATAGTATTATATTATATATATAAATTATATATAATATACTATTATGTATACTATATATATTCATATATTACAGAATAGTATAATATATATATATAATAATTATTGTATTTGGTATATATATATATATATATATATAATATACTACTAATGATATATATATATATATATATATAATATATCTATAATATTACTATATATTGAAAAGCGAATCTTGCATATGTATGTATATATATATATATATATATATTGCTCATTCACTGCGAAATGGTGTGGTAACCTGGATGGTGTTAAGTGCTTGCATGCCTTCTCGCTTGCAGCTGCAGCCGCTGGCTAGCCTAGTGCGAAAAAGGGAGCAGCTTTGCATAAGCCTCCCTTGCCAATGCATAGCCTTTCCATCATCGAGACTTCAGCAGTGCCTCCCCGTGACCACCTAGGGAAACGTAAATTGCGGTCCCAGGCTGAATTGTAGGGGACCTCAGAACAGCAGGAGGCCCCAAAGGTACAGGGTCATGGCCCACCGGCGTGTGGACACGCCCTGGCCTTGTAGTAACTCCTGCCCCTAAGCTCCCTGGGGTTAATAGGAGGCTCAGGGGAGGTGGGCCTTGCCAGTCCTCCTCCTCCCCCTAGTGATAACCCATCGGCAACATCGTATGTAAATGGTAATGCCGGGGGGAGGGGAAATGCCCTTCTTACCCAGCAAGAGAGGCGGGCTGCGGGCCCTGTTGGGAGGGCGCCTGCCAGGACGCAGGATGGGAACGAGAAGTACTCGTCCCGCATGTGTTCTGGAAGCCGCCAGCCTGGAATGAAGCTTGTAGGGCAAAGCTGGCTATGAGATGTCTGTTGGTCCTCATGGTTCAGGAGCTAATACCGGCAGCAAGAATAGCCTCCTTTTCCGGGACTTTGCAAGGTCCCAGAAATTGATGATTTCTGGCTTCTGGTACCAACGCCTAGACCCACATCGTTGGACATGGTACAGTGATGCGGGTAATGCAGCCAAGGAGATCGAACACATACTCGTTAGCACTCGTTGGATGATCCTCCAGAACTACAGGGTGTATAGGATTGCCAAGTTCTGTGCTACCGATGCAGCCCAAGAGTCGATTGGTGAACGCCCTAGGACAATACAGAATTTTATCTCACAGGAGATACTGGATGCTACAGATGCTTGCCATGCAGCTCGTCTGACAGGGAATCGGGATTTGCCCCGTTGTCAGGTGTGCAGAACTCGGTCTCTATTAAGATGGGACAAGGAACAGTTTATTAGGAATCTTGCTGAGGAGGCTGAAGGCCATTTCTTAGTAAATGACCTTCGCTTAGTAAGTGGCCAGATCGTCTCAGATCCTGTTGCAGTGCAGGAGTGTTGGGCTGAGTATTTTGAGCAGTTGTACCAAGTTGATCCACCAACTGTTAACTTGGATGCGGGCAGTGCCGTGATTCCGTTGCCGGACCCACCCATCAGTGAAGATCCACCCTCCCTAAGTTAGGGGGGCGATTTCCAAGCTGAAGAGTGGCAAAGCAGCGGGTATTTGCAGTATTCCAGCTGAACTGTTAAAGGCTGGTGGTGAACTTATGGCACGTTGGTTGCATGCTGTCCTGGCTGCCATCTGGCGGTCCGGTACCGTTCCCCCTGACCTGTTGAGGGGTGTGGTCATCCCTCTCTGGAATGGGAAGGACTAATAACAAATCTGTATACTGGTACTGAAAGTGCTGTAAAGTGTGGTGGGGGCCTGTCGAGCTTTCCTGTTAGTCCAGATGTGAGGCAAGGCTGTGTTCTTGCACCAACACTTTTCAATACTTGCATGGACTTTATACTGGGCAGAGCTACTGTTCAAAGTCATTGTGGAATAACTCTAGGTAATATCAAGGTTACAGACCTTGACTTTGCCAATGATGTTGCTATTCTATCTAAATCTTTGGAAACCCTAGTGATGGCTCTTGATACATTTAGTAATGAAGCAAAGCCCATGGGTCTAGAGGTCTCCTGGACCAAGACCAAGATCCAGGACTTTGGGGACTTGCTAAGAGAACCTTTTTTGTCGGTACGTGCTTGTGGCAAGACCATTGAAGTTACAGAGAGCTTTACATACCTTGGTAGTGTAGTTCATAACTCTGGGCTGTCAGACCATGAAGTCAGCAGATGGATTTGCCTGGCAGCAGGGGTCAAGAACTCTCTCGATAAGAGTATTTGGAGATGCTGGTACCTGTGCAGAAGGACCAAACTACGGCTTTTCATGGCCCTGATAATGCCAGTTTTGCTATACGGTAGTGAAACCTGGACATTATCCTGAGCCTTGGTCTCGTCTTGATGCCTTCTGTGATAGGTCCTTGTGCCGGATCAAGGGGTACTGTTGGCGAGACCACGTGTCCAACCAATGGTTGCACCGTGAGACTGGCACAGGACCTGTTACCTACACAATCCGGGATCGTCAACTCAGGCTACATGGCCACCCAGGATGATCCTGCCCACCAGGGTGTCTCTGTACAAGACAGCCCTGGGTGGAGGAGGCCTGTGGGACGACCTAAGAGGTCGTGGCTTGGGCAGATCGATCAATCCTGTCGTAAGGAGCTCGAGATGGGCCGAGTCCCTGCTTGGCGACTTGCCATGAGGGACCTCAAAATGTGGAAAGAAAGGTTGAATGCGCCTATGCGCCTCCGTCGGCGTTAGCCCCCTGATGATAAAATATATATATACTGATACACACACGCACACACACACACACACACACACACACATATATGTAAACA
This sequence comes from Penaeus vannamei, assembly GCF_003789085.1. Classification (NCBI taxonomy): domain Eukaryota; kingdom Metazoa; phylum Arthropoda; class Malacostraca; order Decapoda; family Penaeidae; genus Penaeus; species Penaeus vannamei. Next base: position 241,459 of record NW_020872549.1, read on the forward strand.
TATATACAAATATACAAAAACAGATACACACATACACACAATATATATATATGTGTGTATGTGTGTAACCCAGCTATATCTATATCTAATTACTATATTCTACATATTTATATGATCTTACATGTTTGTCACATTCGTATCTTCACATTTACATATACATATGCATATACACCTGACCATTGCTTCCCCTGCTTATTCTTCTCTCCTTGCCACACCAGACATTCTAATGTTCTGTTGGCTATCTCCTTCTGCGAGAGCTATGTATTGATGTAATGCTTGCTTGTTCATCACCGGTTGTCACATGTTAACAGCATGACTTAAAGTGATCTTTAGACCACTGTGTAGGAGATCAGGTAGACTTCCTGCGGGGAGCCAAGGAGCAACACCTCGCTCCGAGGAGCAGCCACACTCCAACATTTTATTCAATACATGAAGTTAAGACACTTTGGTTGTCTATCTTAAATCCTAAGCTCGTCAACTACCAAACTCTTTAAGGCCCAACATATATATATATATATATATATATATATATATATATTATATACAACCACACACACACACACACCACACACACACACACACACACACACACACACACACACACACACACACACACACACACACACACACACGCACACATACACAATATATATGTATGTATGTATATATATATATATATATATATATATATATATAATATATATACACACCTATGTATTTACATATATATGTATATATATACCTTACCTTACCGATGTGCCATATCCCTCGGGCCATCGGCAACCACGGCTCGCCACCCCCTGCTATCTCTCGCTCTTTGAGTCGTCTGCACTGCAGAGATTCCTCCCCAACTGTTCCAACGACCCATCCATATATTTCACCTTTGGTCTTCCTCTTGACCCACGCCCTTTGCCAGTGAGAGCTAAATATTCTAGTGCTTCAGCTCTTACTGCATGCCCTACGAAACGCAGCTGCCGTCTTCTTACTGAAGAAGGCACCACTCTTCCAGTACCAACTGTCTCAAGCACTTTTTCATTTGTTTTCCTCTCCGCCAATGACCCCTTACACATTCTTCTCCAAAACTACATCTCATTTGCCTCTAGCCTTCTCTCATTTGGTTCTCTCCATGGCCATGTCTCCCAGCCATATAGCAAGACCGGCCAAACAAACCACTTCAGAAATCTCCTTGTTTGCATTTTGAGTTTTGTGTCTGTCATCAAATTTTCGACATTTCTAAATGCAATCTTTAGAAGTACTATCTTTCTTTTGACTTCCTTTACACATCCATCAGATGTTGCTAAGTTTCCAAGATGTTCATTTTTTCTGCAGTTTGATAGTATCTTCGATTTTATTATCAGCTCCTGGTCGAATATAATTTTTGATACCACCGTTACTACAGTATTCTTTTCATTACCTACTTGATCTACTCAAAGTGCTAACCAGATTTTGCAATTTATCTCGGGAGTTTTCTATTAGTACTGTATCATCGGCATACTCTATTTGTTAATATTAATTTCCCTCACTTTTATATCCTCCGATCCCTTCAAGTCTCTCGTTACTATTTCACTGCAGTAATTAAAAAGATCAGGAGACATTACACATCCTGCCACACTCCTCTTTTGATGCTTTATTTTTCCGTCTCTTTATCGCGTATTCTTACCAATGTCTCTTGATTCCAGTACAAACTCTTTATCAGTTTCAGATCTTTCACATCAATGCCCAATTCTAGCATTCTTATCAAATCTTCATGTTTGACAAAACTGTTTTTTACCAATCGCTGGGAGTATCTTATTTCTAATTCTTTGTAAAATAGTACTAATTGTGCGATATTCATTGCACACGAGTTCCAGGTACTTAGGTATAGTAACAAATGTTGATTTACACATCTTTGAGACGGGCTTTTCTCCTTCATTTATTAGTGGTGCAATATCAGTTATACAGTCTACACCAAAATCTTCTAAATCT
>NW_020872549.1:247819-260319 GCF_003789085.1 Penaeus vannamei
AGCTATCTGTTCATCCACTTACAATATCTACCTTTCTAACTTTAATTATTTTTATTTATCTATGTGACACATGCAAACCGATCAACCCAATGGAGATCCCCCCCGCCCCCCCCACACACACACAAACTTCTACACACAAGCCCACTCACTCTTTTCAACTCTGAGTATCATCAGCAAACAGGACATTATTATTATGTCCTTATGTTTTCAAAATGTAGGATAGAGAGACAGAGAGAGAGAGAGAGAGAGAGAGAGAGAGAGAGAGAGAGAGAGAGAGAGAGAGAGAGAGAGAGAGAGAGAGAGAGAGAGAGAGAGAGAGAAAGAGGAGAGAGAGAGAGAGAGAAAGAAGAAGGAGAGAGAGAGAGAGAGAGAGAGAGAGAGAGAGAGAGAGAGAGAGAAGAGAGAGAGAGAGAGAGAGAGAGAAGAGAGAGAGCAGAGAAGAGAGAGAGAAAGAGAAGAGAGAGAGAGAGAGAGGGAGAAGGAGGGAAGGAAGGGAGGGAGGGAAGGAGGATATGGAACCAAAGAGACAGACAGATAGAGTAGATAGATAGATAGATAGAATAGAGAGAGAGAGAGAGAGAGAGAGAGAGAGAGAGAGAGAGAGAGAAGAGAAGAGAGAAGAGAGAGAGAAAGGCTATTGAAAATATCCGAGGTTAATTGCGGGGTAAATATCGCTGTCATGGAAAAGCTACAAGTCAGCGCTTTTGTTGGTTGGCTCGGCCGCTCGGTGAAATGCGGGGGGGGGGGGGTGCTGGTCGTATCCCCTCTCGGTCTCTCTCTTTTTCTCTGTCTCTTTGTTTCTTTTTTCCATGTATGTTTTTTTTTTTTTTCTTAATAGTTTCTCGTTGATGTTCGTATCCCCTCTCGCCCTCTCTCTGACTCTTTCTCTCTCTGTTTTTCGCCATTCTTTTTCTTAAGTTTCCCGTATCCCCTCTCGTTCTCTTTCTCTCTATGTTTATTTTGTCCCGTTTCTCGTTGCTGTTCGTATTCCCTCTCGTTCTCCCGGTCTCTCTTTGTTTCTTTTTCTCCGTTTCTTTTCTTCTCTTTTTTTCTTTCGTTTCCCGTTGCTGGTCGTATTCCCCCTCGCTCTCTCTCTTTCTCTCTCTTATTTCTCTTTGTTTCTCTCTTTTGTTTTATCTCTTTCTCTCGTTTCTCGTTGCTGTTCAAATCCCTTTGCTCTCTGTTTCTCTTATTTTTTTTGTTTTTTGTTTTGTTTACTCTCTCGTTTTTCGTTGTCCATTTTGATCTCTTTCTCTTTCTTATCGTTTCTCGTTTGCCTTTTTGCTTTCTTTCTGTCTCTCTATTTTTCTCGTCCTCTCTCTCTATCTATCTATCTATCTATCTATCTATCTCTCTCTCTCTCTCTCTCTTCTCTCTCTCTCTCTCTCTCTCTCTCTCTCTCTCTCTCTCTCTCTCTCTCTCTCTCTCTCTCTCTCTCTCTCTCTCTTCTCTCTCTCTCTCTCTCTCTCTCTCCTCTCTCTCTCTCTCTCTCTCTCTCTCTCTCTCTCTCTCTCTCTCTCCTCTCTCTCTCTCTCTCTCTCTCTCTCTCTCTCTCCTCTCTCTCTTCTCTGTCTCTCTCTCTCTTCTCTCTCTCTCTCTCTCTCTCCTCCTCTTTGTCTCCCCCCCCTCTCTCTCTTTTCCTCTCTTCCCTTTCCCTACCTCCCTCCCTCTCTCTCTTTCTTTCTCTCTCTCACTCTGTCTTTCTCTGCCTCCTCCCCTCTTACTCTCTCTCTCTCTCTCTCTGTGTGTGTCTGTTAGTCTGAATATGTACAGTTAGCGCGTGTGTTGTTCATTATTCTGTATATACAGAGAGATGAACGAGTTTAATAAATTTGATTTACAAAGAGAAAAAGGGAATATATAACTGTTGATCTGGGTTTTCATCATTCGAATGCCACCGGCTATAGTATATATGTTAATCTCAATACGTTTTTTTATGATGGCACATAGAGCTGCCACATTATACATAAATACGACACATACACACATAGGAATACATGTGAGTGTGTTTTTGTGTGTTGATATGTGTGTGTGAGTGAGTGAGTGTGAGTATGTGCGTGTCTGTGTGATCGCGTGAATGTATGTTAGTTTGTGTGCGTGCATGTGTTATTTGTGTGTGAGTGAGTGTGTGCGTGTTATGTGTGTCCATTTGTGCACATGCGATTGACCTCAGCATTAAAAAAAAGAAAAGAAAAAAAGTCACATCTAACCTGAAAGGCCTTTGTCATCATCATTCCATTATTTTCTTTTTCTCGCATCTGGCTGTAATTAACTGATAACATTAACGCAACATAATTATTTTAATTTATCTGTTTATATTCTTTCTTATGAAACCACAGAGACTAATATACTTTAAGTGTTTATACTTAGGACTTCATTATTAATTCTACAGCATCTAATTAGTTGCATTTCTTTGTTAATATATTTAGACACGAGTTATCAACTATAAATCAGACACTAATCAATGATAAAGAAAAACGATTGCGAAAATAACACACTAACCAGATGGGTAGATAAACAGATAGATAGTTTAAGATAGATATTGAACAAGATAGATAGATAGATAGATTAAGATATACATAGATTGAGATAGATAGATAGATAGATAGATTAATATAGATATAGATTAAGATAGATAGACAGATAGATAGATTAAGATAGATGATAGATAGATATTGATCAAGATAGATAGATAGATTAAGATATACATAGATTGAGATAGATAGATAGATAGATTAAGATATACATAGATTGAGATAGATAGATAGATAGATTAAGATAGATATAGATTAAGATAGGTAGATAGATAGACAGATAGATAGATTAAATTAAGATAGATATTGATCAAGATAGATAAATAGTTAGATAGATTAAGATAGATGTTAATTAAGATAGATAGATAGATATAATGATAGATAGATGTTAATTGCGGTAGATAGATAGATAGTTAGATAGAGTAAGATAGATGTCAATTAAGATAGATAGATAGATAGATATAATGATAGATAGATAGATAGACTAAGATAGATGTTGATTAAGATAGATAGATAGATATATTGATAGATAGATAGATATATTATAGATAGATAGAGAGAGAGATAGATAGACAGATTAAGATAGATATAGATTAAGATAGATAGATAGATAGACAGGTAGATAGATTAAGATAGATGTTAATTAAGATAGATAGATAGATAGATATAGATATAGATTGATAGATAGATAGATAGATAAATAGATTGATAGATAGAAAGATATAGATAGATAGATAGATAGAATAGATAGATATAGAAGATAGATAGATAGATAGAATAGATAGATTTAGATAGATTAAGATATAGATTAGATAGATAGATAGATATAGATTAAGACATATAGATAGATAGATAGATAGATAGATATAGATTAAGATAGATAGAATAGATAGATAGATAGATATAGATTAAGACAGACAGATAGGTAGATAGATATAGATTAAGATAGACAGACAGATAGATAGATACATTAAGATAGATAGATAGATAGATAGATTGATAGATAGATAGATTAAGATAGATAGGAATTAAAATAGATAGATATATTGATGGATAGAGAGATAGATATATAGATTAAGATAGATATAGATTAAGATAGATAGATAGATAGATAGATAGATAGATAGATATAGATGATAGATAGATAGATATAGATTAAGATAGACTGATAGATAGATAGATATATTAAGATAGATATTGATTAAGATAGATAGATAGATAGATAGATAGATTAAGATAGATAAATAGATTAAGATAGATAGATTTAGATAGATAGACGAATAGATTAGTAGACTGATTAAAGAAGAGAAATTGATAAATACACGACTAAATAAGCCTGCGAGCGAACAAGAGAATAATAGATAGAAAGGTAAACAAAGGAATGACTGGAGAAATATGATGAATGCTTAAGATTGATTGAAAAAAGTCCTCATACGCATCAAAAAAGGAGTACATGAATGAATAAACGTACAATGAATTTCTGAAATAAAGGAATAAAGAAGAAGAAGGAGAAGAAGAAGAAGAAGAAGAAGAATAGATGAGTTGATGTAAAAACAAAATGATGAAATTCACAAAAAACTTACAATATATGAACAGGGAAAAATTATAAAGAATAAGGAAACTTAAAAAAAGAAAGAAAGAAAAATCTAAAGATAAAAAAATACACATGTAAATGAACAAACCTAAAATAAGATTCTGAAATTAATAGACATAAATAATCACAACCTCCTTCTCCGCACAAAAAGTAATAAGAAAATAGAAAAATAGATAAAAAAAAAAAAAAAAAAATCCCTTAAGCAAACCACCGTGCCCCCCTCCCCCACCCCCGCCCCGCCCTGCCAATAAATAGCAGTAATAAATGAAAAGAAGAAAATGATGAAAACAAACACTCCTCTTCCTTTCTCCCTCCCCTCTGCCCCCCCCCAAAGAAAAAATTAAGAAAAAGCAACAAAAAAAAATCACGAAAAAGTATTAATAAAGTGAAAAAAATCACGAAAAAAGCAAAAAAAAAAAAAAAAAAAAAAAAGTAAAAAAAGTTAAAAAAGTAAACAAAAGGTAAAAAAAAAAAAAAGTCAATAGCGTCTTAACAATGAGTTTTTTTGTGGTCCGAGAATAAACCAGTCTCTCTCTCTCCTTTTCTCCCGTTGACGTAATGGATATTGTTAAGCCTCTTCCGGCATCTTCAGGTCTGCTCGAAAAGGGGGGGGAGGTGGGGGGAGGTTCTGGGTCGTAGAAAGATGGCGAAAGGCAAAGAGGGAGGGGGAATAATGGGTGTGATAATAAAGGAGGGAAGGGGAGGAGGAGAGGAGGAAGAGGGGGGTGGAGGATATGGAGGAGGAAGAAGAGGAGGAGGGGAAGGGGTAGAAGGAAGGGGGAGGAGGAATGGGAGGGGAAGGAAGTTGGAGGAGGAGAGGGAGGAGGAGGAGGAGGAGGGGGAGGGGAGAAGGGGGAGTAGGAGGAGATGGGGGAGGGAGGAGGAGGAGGAGATAATGACGTGTTGAGAGAAGGAAATTACGGGGGGGGGAGAAGAAGAGTGTGAAGGTATGATGATAATGATAATGTATTACTGTTAACAAGACAATGATAATATATAATAATAATGATGATACTAATGGTGATGATGATAACAAAAGAAGATGAGGAATATGAAGGCAGTGAAAATAATAACGATAATGCAATTGATACTAATGATAATGATAACAAAAGCACTGAAAATAATAAATCATGATAATGATTATTCTGATAATGATACCAAGACATGCAAATAATTATCAAAACACTATAACAATGACAACAATAACGATCCTGATAATCATAACAAAGAAGAACTAGAAGAAGGAAGAGAATAATAGGAAAAAAGAACAATTTCACTCCAAAACATAATTTATCACGAAGACAAAACCGGGCGAAAGAACTCCCCATAATTAATGACTTCCCAACCGCCTTCCCGCCCAACGGCCATTGCAAGTGACGCCTCTTGCATACGCGATAAAATGAGAGCGGAGTAAGTAGTACGCATGTATACTTGCATGTATATGTGTATAAACCACGTGTATATGCATATACATACATACATACACACCACACACACACACACACACACACACACACACACACACACACACACACACACACATATATATATATATATATATATATATATATATATATATATATATATATAATATATATATATATATATATATATATATATATATATATATATATATATATATATATATACTATATATATATATATATATATATATATATATTATATATATATATATATATATATATATATATATATATATTATATATATATATATATATATAATATATATATATATATATATATATATATATATATATATATATATATATATATATATATATATATATACCTATTTAAGCTTTACCCCCCTCCCCTCATGTCCTCTCCCCTCGGTGCGCCCTCCCTTCCTTCCCTTCATCAACATAATCCTCCTTGTTCCCCCTCCCCCTTACTTACCCCCCTCCCTCCACCGTCCACTTAATCTAATTCTGAAAATACACTCACATATACATATACAGAGGTCACGAACACGTACCTATCGGCACATACACATGCACACTATGATCGGATACATGTACAGTGATCATAATACCCACAAAAACCCAAGAAACAATCATAAACACACGCAAACAACCCCCTGTTTCGCTTGACCTCTGACCTCGGGTGCGTGAAGCCTGATTTAACTTTGCGAGTCTGATTCAGCCTTTCGTGGTATTAACAGCTTAATGTTGTAATTATTTTGTAGCTCTGTGCGTGCGTGTGCGTATGTGCGTGTCTGTCTGTTTGATGACCAGCGTAGTGTTTGATATTCTAATTGTCAAAAAGGGGTATTTTATTTGATTAAGGATAATACCCTATTTTTGTACACCATTGGGCGATCACCATAAGTGTCATTTTCTGTTAATATTACCGGTGTGGATATAAACATGTATGGATTAAAACTTTTATAAATAAACATGTGTGGATGGATGTGTGCATTGATTCCTTTTTGGATTTATTATTGCTTTATGTAGAGTGTGGATTCGTTTTCAATCAGAGATTTTATCCACCCCATTAATAAGCTTATGGGGCTGTCGCTTTATTCATGTTTGGTCTATCCACGCTTTCATCTATCTGTCCATCCCTCTATCCGTCGATTATTGTTATTATTATTATTATTATTATTATTATTATTATTATTATTATTATTATTATTATTATTATTATCATTATTATTATTATTATCATTGTCAATCGATCTTTCCGTGTACCTTTACATCAGTCTATCTACTTATACCAATCCATCTTCTAAACTGTATCTATATTCTAAGTAATATCTGTATTATGTTAACCCACTCATCCATCCGCCTGTCCATCTATCTGATCTATCTAGACATCTATCCATCCATGCATCTATCCACTCATCATAATGTCATAGATAGCACACCATTCGCTCATCCACCCATCTATCCCTCTGTCCACTCTTCCGCTTATCCATAATACCAATTTCAACATATATATAAACGAACTTATATCCACATCATAACTTATAGCCACATCGAAAATAACATACGAATGCCCTGAATAACACATCCACATTGCGCTTTCCACTAAGCTATCCATCGTCTATCCTTCAATCCATCCACCTTTTATTCTCATCTTCAAAACCAGATCTGTATATTACATAAAACATAACTGTATCATATCCATTCATATATGACATATCTATAGTATGTTCATCCATATACTGCATGTCCATATCCATCCATTCACCATCCATCCACCCATCTATCCATCTCTCTATCCTTCAATCCATCTACCTATCTTAACATGCTCATCCATATATAACATATGTATAGCATCTTCCGTCCACCATCCACTCACCCAGCTACCCATATATCTATCATTCAGTCCATCTAACTATCCTTTAGCATATTGTATATCATACCTTTAGCATACACAGCATATTCATAACGTGCCCTGTTAACTATGTGTATGCATGTGTATGTGTATGCCCCAGATATTTTACACCAAATGCCTTATCTAGGTTTAATCCTTACATTTTCTACATCAAATACTTATGCTTTCAAAACGTCATACTTACATCCTCTACTTATACATCTATGCTGCATCATACCACCTATGCATAGTATTATCTTCACAATTAGTCAGGAAACCGAAATCATAGGAAACACAGCATTATTAATTACAGCATTTTGTATTGTTCCTATGATGCTATTGTTCATATAATGTTATGATATATTTCTTCGTTGGTATATTCTAATATGTTTCCTTTGTATGAGTTGTGTGCAAATAGAAATGGATATGTAAATACTCGTGTAAATAGATACTTAGGTAAAGTTCTACAAACATGAACACAGACACAGAAACATACACACACACACACCTAGCAAAAAAAAAAAAAAAAAAAATCTTCGTCTGCAGTTCTTAATGTCCACAAATACGCAGCCACGTTTTTAATACGAGTCACTTATAAATTTTATTACACTTGATTCATTTTCCACACCTAATACTCATTCTCCGTCACCTGAAATCCTCATTTTTCTAAACATGATAAATTTTTTAATATCAAAATACCTACATTTTCTATACCTAAAACAGTTTATTCTACAACAAATACATTCTCTCCACTAAAACATTTCCTGTACCTAATATTCACATTTTCTTTATCTAATACTTACATAATTACAATTTCTGTAGTTAATTCTTACAATTTCCACATTTGATAATTATAATTTCTACATTCAATACTCACAATATCTACATTTAATACTTACACCATCTACACCTGAAACTCGTATATTCTACACCAAATGCCTTATCTACCCTTAATAAAACATTTTCTACACCAAATGCATTATCTACCCTAATCCTTACATTTTCTACACCAAATACTTACGCTTTCAAAACGCCAGACTTACACCCTCTACACTTGAAACCCACATCATTCCAACACCAAATACCTACAACTTTCTACACAGCCTGGCCTGCTCTCGAAAACGCATAGACCAAAACGTAAACAGAAAGGGTCTTTTCGGGTCTAAAATGACGAGGGAAAACTATTACCATTAAGAGATCTCAGACCACAGACAGCCCTCTACTCTCGGGGTCGGAAGGAAGGGGAGAAGGGAGAGGGAGACAGGAGAAGGAGGGAGAGAGGGGAGAGGGAGTGAGGTGAGGAGGAAGAGGGAGAGGCGAGAAGGAGGGAGAGAGGGGAGAAGGAAGGGGGAGAGGGGAGAAAGGGGAGGAGGGAGAGAGAGAGAGAGAGGGAAGAGGGGAGAGGGGGAGGGAAGAAGGAGGGAGAGAGGAGAGAAGGTGGGAAAAAGGAGAGAGGGGAGAGGGAAGAGGAGAGGGGGAAAGGAGGGAGAGAGGGAGAGAGGGAGAGGAGAGGGAAGAGGAGAGAGGGGAAGATGAGGGGAGAGGGAGGAGGAGAGAGAGAGGAAGAAGAGAGAGAGGGAAGAGGGAGAGAGGGAAGAAGAAGGGAAAAAGGAGAGAAGGAGGGAAAAGGGAGAGAAGGAGGGAGAGAGGGGAGAGGGAAGAGGGGGGGAGAGGAGAAGGAGGGAAAGAGGGGAGAAGGAGGGAGAGAGAGGAGGGAGGGGAGAAACAGGGGAGAGGGGTAAGCATAAGAAGGAGGGGGAAAGGGAGATGGAGAGAAGGGTAAAGGGAAGAAGGGGACGAGAGGGAAAAGAGGAAGAGGGAAGGGAGGAAAAGAGAATGACGATAATAACGATGATAGAAATAATAATGATAATAATCATAATAATGATGATAATTATGATGATGATAATGACAATGATGATAATGATAAAGACAGTAAAGATGAAGGTAATAATGATAATAACCATATTAAAATTAATGAAAATAATGATAATGACAATAATGATTATGATAACATTGATAATGATAAATAGAATACTAAGAACAAGAACAATAACGATAATACTGATATCAATAACTACAACAACAACACCAAGGACACTAAGAAAGTAGGGAGAGGGGGAAGGGGAAGGAGGGGATGAAGGGGAGAAGGAGGGAGGGGCTGGAGGGGAGAGGGGAGAGGGAGGGAGCGGGTGGGGAGAGGGAGAGATGGAGGGGGCGGAGGGAGAAGGAGGGGGCGGAGGGAGAGGGAGGGGGAGAGGGAGAAGGAGGGGCGGAGGGGGAGAAGGAGGGGGCGGAGGGAGAAGGGAGGGGGAGGAGGGGAGAAGGAGGGGGAGGGGAGAAGGAGGGGCGGAGGGGAGAAGGAGGGGCGGAGGTAAGAGGGGCGGAGGGGAGAAGGAGGGGGCGAGAAGGAGGGGGAGAAGGAGGGGCGGAGGGGAGAAGGAGGGGGCGGAGGGGAGAAGGAGGGGGCGAGGGAGAAGGAGGGGGCGGAGGGGAGAAGGAGGGGCGGAGGGGGAGAAGGAGGGGGCGGAGGGGGAGAAGGAAGGAAGGGGAAGGAGGGGCGGAGGGGATGAGGGGCGGAGGGGGGAGGGCGGAGGGGAGAAGGGAGGGGGCGGAGGGAAGGAGGGGGCGGGGGGGCATCATCTGTATGCCCAGCAAGAGGCGGCTCCTCTTCTGCGCGCGAGACAAGATTAGGCGAATCAGGTCCATTTCCTGTCTTGGGCTCTCTGGTGGGAAGAGGGGGGAGGAGGAGGAGGAGGAGGGAGGAGGAGGAGGAGGAGGAGGAGGAGGAGGAGGAGGAGGAGGAGAGGAGGAAGAGGAAAGAAGGGGGAGGATGGGGTATGGTGCTGGTTGTGGTGAGAGGAGAAGGAGGAGGAAGAGGAAGATGAGGAGAGAGGAGGAGGAGAGGGGAGGGAGGATGAAGGGGAGGAAGAGGAGGAAGAGGAGGAGGAGGAGATGGAGGAGGAGGAGGGGAGGAGGGGGAGGATGGGTATGGTGGTGGTTGTGGTGATGAAGGAGGAGGAGGAAGAGGAGGAGGTGGGTGGGGAGGTGGGATGGAGGAGGAGGTAAAAGAGGAGGAGAATCAGAAAGAAGATCAAGAGGAGACGGAGGAGGAAGGGTTGCGGGAGGAGTAGGAGGAGGGAAGGGGGAAATGGGCCAGGGGAGAAATAGGGAGAAGAAAGAGGAGTGGTGGAGAGACAGAAGAGCAAGAGGAAGGACAGAAAGGAGGAACATACAAGAGGTCTTCTGTTTCTTTTCTTTTTCTTCTTCCCCTTCTGTTCCTCCTCCTTATTCTTCTCCTTCTCATCCTTCTCCTTTTACTTCTCTTACTTCTTCTTCGTCATCCTTTTTTTTTTTGTCATTTTCTTCTTCTTCTTCTTCCTGTCTCTTCATCTAGTTCGTTTTCATCGTCGTTATTCTCCTTCTCTGCTCCTTCTTCTCCCACACGTCACATTTTTCTTCTTTCTCTATCTCCCTCCTCCATTCTACCATCAACCCTCCTTCCCTCTTCCACGAGTACCCACGTCCTACTTTCCTTCCTCTTTTCTTTTCTTTTTCACCTTTACTTTTTCTTTATCTCTCCCTATTTATTCTTCCCTGCTCCCCTCCTCCTCTCCCCTCTTGTTCTCCCATTTCTCCTCCTCTCTCCCACCCTCTTCTTCCTCTCTTTTTCTTTTCCTTCTCCTCTTTTTCCTCCTCCTCCTCCTCTTTCTCCTCCTCCTCTCCCCTCCTCCCCCCTTCCATTTCTCCCCTTTCATTCTCCTCCTCCTCCTCCTGTTTCCCATCCTCCTCCTTCTACCCCCCCTCCTCCCCCTTTGAAACCCCAGGGGGGGAGAGGAAGGCTCACCACAACATACGCTTTCCTGAACACATCCACATACTTTTTTTTTTTTTTAATATTTTTTTTATCTTTTTTATTTTTTTACTCGTCTTTAACACAAAATCTTGACGCCTTTGAGGAGAATATGCAAATGGTTTTCCCAGACTGATGTTCACTATTCTGTAAGTATTCCCACACACACGGCATCATTTATGTTGCTTCCTCCCTATCCTCTTCCTCTCCCTTTCCCTTCCTTTCCCTCTCCCTTTCCACTTCTCTCTCCTCTTACTTTCCATCTTCTCACCTTCCCTTTCTCCCCCCCCTTCCCCACTTACTTTTCCATCTCTCTTTTTCCTCCCTTTCCCCCTTCCCTTTCTCCTTTCTTCACATCTCCCTTCCCCCTTCCATTTCCTCTTCCTTTTTATCTCTGTTTGCCCCTCCCTTTTCCTCCGCCTTTCACTCTCCCTTTTCCCCCTTTTTCTCCGTCTTTCCCCCTCCATTTCCCTCTCCCTTTTCCCCTCCATTCCCCTCCCTTTCCCTCCCTTTTCCTCTCCCTCTTCTACGTTTCAGGCGAAATGATCAGACAGATATGTTTCGGACGGGGAAATGTAGGCGATGGGGGGGGGGGGTAGGGGAATTGAGAGGAAAAGGGGGGGGGGGCGTAGTAAGTAAGGGGTAAGGAGAAAGAGACATGGAGAAAATATAAAAAAGGAGAATAAGAAACCAAAAAGAAAAATAGTATTTTACACGGGGTCAACCCCCCCCCCCGCACCCCCAAAAGAGAAGAAAAAGAAGAAACTTACATTTGTATTAATTCAATCTGATGATGAAAGAGCATAAATAATAATGATAATAAAATAATAGTAAATGATAATAACATTAAATTAATATTAATATGACTAAATAAGTACTGTAAAATAATGGATAATGATAATAAATAATAATAATAAGGATATAAAAGAATAAGAAAACAATAAAATAAAAAATTGAAATGAAATCAACAATAAATACAATAAAATAAAGTAATTTGAAAAACAAAGGGATAAAAAACATAATAATTAAAACAAATAACATTAAAAAATAAATTTAAAAAAGCGTAACAATAACAGGATTAATTAAAGCCAAGCCAAAACAAAATAAATAAAACAGATTTTTAAGCGCCAAGGCGAAAGGACCCAGATTTGAGATGGGCACTTATTTCACGAGAAGCGGG
>NW_020872549.1:265319-282819 GCF_003789085.1 Penaeus vannamei
AGAGAGAGAGAGAGAGAGAGAGAGAGAAAGAGAGAGAAAAGGAGAGACGATAAAGAGAGAGAGTAGAACAAATAAGAGAGAGAGAAAGAAAATAAATAAAAAGAAAAAAAAATCAAACTCTGATACGTAGAGAAAAGCGAGGCAGTTCACATGAATGGAAATGAACACGTATTGCAATGTTGATAAAGAACTGCAACTGGAAGAAGAAACAGATTAAACAAATATAGAATGCACTGCGGAAGTCACATAAATAGATGAAGATATCAATCTACACCAAAGGATTGAATTTACGCATACCTTTTAAAATTCATCTGTACGATAATAAAAATGATAATGATAATGATAATGATGAAGATTTTAGTTGCCTCGTGTGTGTGTGTGTGTGTGTGTTGTGTGTGTGTGTGTGTGTGTGTGTGTGTGTGTGTGTGTGTGTGTGTGTGTGTTGTGTGTGTGTGTGTGTGTGTGTGTGTGTGTGTGTGTGTGTGTGTGTGTGTGTGTGTGTGTGTGTGTGTGTGTGTAGGTAATGGCCTACTAACCCACACTCTTCTTTTTCCTCTTTCTCATTTTCTTTTTTCTTTCTTTTTTTTTCTTCCTCCTTCTCTATTTCTTCTCTTTTCTCCTTCCCTTTCTCCTCTCTCTTTTCTTCTCTCTCCTTCCTCTTCTCTTTTTTTCCATTTCTCCTTTTCTCGCCTTCTCTTTCTCTTTCCATTTCCTCTTCTTCTTCTTCCTCCTCCTCCTTCTGCTTCTCCTCTTCCTCCTCCTCCCACTCCATTTTTCCTCTTCATTCTCATCTATCTCCTCCTCTTCCTCCTCCTTATCTATATACTCCACCTCCTCCCCTTCCTAATCTTCCTCCTCCTACATCTCCTCCTTCTCCTTTGTCTTATCCTCATCATCTTATATCTCTTCCCCCCCTCCTCCTCCTTCTTCTCCTCCTCCTCCTCTTCCTGCTCTCCCATCTCCTCCTTCTTCTCCTCCTCCTCCTCTTCCTGCTCTCCCATCTCCTCCTTCTCCTCTTCCTCCCCTCCTCCTCCTTCTTCTTTTTCTCCTCCTCCTCCTCTTCCTCCACCTCCTCCTCTCCCTCCTCCATCTCCTCCTCTTCCTCTCCTTCCTATTCTTCCTCCTCACCACCACAGATTTCCCTCCCAAGAACACGATCCTCGTCCATAAGTTAAGGTAGAAGGAATCACTTGATATCCTAGATTCCCTCCCCCTCCCTTTTCCTCCTCTCCCTTTCCCCTCTTTTCTCCTCCCCTCCTCCTTCCTCCTATTCTCCTCATTTTTCCATCTCTTTATCTCTTTTCTTTCTTCCTTATCTCTCCTCCCTCTTTTCTCTCGTTCTTCCCCCCATTTCCTCTTCTTCCTTGCCCCCCCATCCCCTCCTTCTCCTCACTCCCTCCCTGTCCTTCCTTTCCCTCCTCTCCCTTCGGCCCTCCTTCCCTCTTACCTTATCCTCCTTCCCTTCCCCTTCGTTCCTCCTCATTTCCCTTCCTTTTCCCTTCTTTTCTTATCTCTTTGCTAATCCTCTTACTCCAAAGAAGGAATAACTGCGAGACTTGTCCTTCTCCTCTCCATGCACTCCTTTCTTCTTCCTTCTCTCCCTCCCGCCGACCCTCCTTGCCCTCCACTATCTCCCTTTCCCTCTGCTCTTGCTTCTCCCTCCTTCCTTCCCTCCTACGATCGACTTCTCCCCTCCCTTACTCCACCAACATTCTCTCTCCTTTTCTCTACTCTTGTGTCTCCCTCTTTACCTCCTTCTCACATACGAACAAGCTTCCTTCCCTCCTTCTCTCCGTCTTCAACCTCCCTCTCCCTCTTCCTCACATTCCCACCTACTACCCTTCCTCCTTTCTTGACATCCTATCCCTTCCTACTCCCTCCTTCCTCTCCCCTTTTTTAACCTCTCCTGTCCTCTTCCTTTCCCTACCCCTCTCCCCTTCCTGTCCCCTCATCCCTCTCCCCCTCCCCTCCTGCCCTCCCTCATTCCCCTTCCTCCCAACCTTCCCCCCTCCCTCTTCCCTCCCCCTCCACCATTCCCCCTTCCCCACTCCTTCCCACCTCTTCCCACCTACCCCCCATTCCCCCTCCTCCCCAAGGTTACTCCTGACAGCAGGATCGTGACGACAAGCGGCCACAAACTCCCGGTAAGTCAATTTGTCTTAAGTTAGTGAGTCCCGCTACCTGGGGGAGTTGAGATGATGGTAGAGGTGGAGACGCAGAGAGAGAGGGGGAGGAGAGAGAGAGAGAGAGAGGGAGGGTGGGGGAGGGAGATAGGAGAGAGAGAGAGAGAGAGAGAGAGAGAGAGAGAGAGAGAGAGAGAGAGAGAGAGAGAAGAGAGAGAGAGAGAGAGAGTGGAGGGAGGGAGACGGAGAGGAGCGGAAAGACTGGAGAGAGAGGAGGGAGATAGATAGATAGATAGAGAGAGAGAGGCAGAGGGGGGGAGGGGCATATGGCAGGGTAGAGGGAGATAGATAGATAGATAGAGAGAGAGAGACAGAGGGGGAGGGCATATGGCAGGTAGAGGGAGGTTGAGTAATTGGGACGAGAGGATGGAAAGGATAAGTGTGTTGTGTGTGTGTGTGTGTGTGTGTGTGTGTGTGTGTGTTGTGTGTGTGTATGTGTGTGTGTGTGTGTGTGTGTGTGTGTGTGTGAGTGTGTGTGTGAGTGTGTGTGAGTGTGTGTGTGTGTGTGTGTGTGTGTGTGTGTGTGTGTGTGTGTGTGTGTGTGTGTGTGTGTGTGTGTGTGTTGTGTGTGTGTGTGTGTGAGTGTGTGTGAGTGTGTGTGTGTGTGTGTGTGTGTGTGTGTGTGTGTGTGTGTGTGTGTGGTGTGTGTGTGTGTGTGTGTGTGTGTGTGTGTGTGTATTTGTCTGTGAGTATGTGTGTGCGTTTGTCTGTGTGTGTGTTCGTGTGGTATGTGGGTGTGTGTATGTTTGCTTGTCAATTTGTTTGTTTGTCTGTGTGTGTATGTTTGTGGGTTCGTGTTTATGTGTATGTATGTATATGTGTGCGTCTTTATCGGTGTGTACAGGTGTGTGTTTGTCTATGCATATGTGTGTGTCTGCAAACCCATAGCATCTTCTTCAACTGGCCTTCAAGGACATCGAATACCGAACAAGATAAAAATTCACAGATTTGAAAATTTCGCTAAATATAGCGGACAATAAATAGCAACCTCCGAAGGGTGAGGCGTGGGCGGCAAAGGCGGGCGCAGACAAGTGACTATCGTGCTGCTTGTAAGGAGTCTGTCTGGATACGCAAGACTGGGAAGTCTTGAGTGTCTTCTATTGGCTTATCTTGTTAGTCTAAAGTGATTTAAGAATTTGAAAAGGTGAAAAAAGAAAGAAAGAAAAAGATATATGCATATATCTATATATCTACCAATTTATCTATTTATCTGTGTGTGTATGTGTGTGTTTGTTTGGCAATTTGTTTGTTTGTGTGTGTGTGATGTGATGTGATGGTGCTAATGATGATAAAGATAGAATTACAGGAATCGAAGAAGTTGAATAATAAAAAAAAGGTTTCGAATAATGTTGACAATAATAAGGATAATAAAGATAGAAAATGAGAAAGATAAAGTAGATGTAGATATAAGACAGGAAAAGTGGAATAAACACTCATAAAAGAAAAATAGGGAGAGACACAAAAATGAAAGAAAGAAGAAACAGTATTTGAATCAGAAACAAGACAAAGGGGGACGAGGAGAAGGAAGAAGAGGAGGGGGGGGAAGAAAGAAAATGAATAAGAAGTGCTAAACAACAACTTCATCACCACTATCTCTTATTTCTGTTTCTCTTTCTGTCACTGTCTCGCCAACAACAAAACCAAGGCCATTACAACCACCACCATAACCAACACCACCACACACACAACCAACAACACAACCATCATCAGTAACACCAAAACCCCACCCCAACACCACCACAACCGTCACCAGCAACACCACAACCACCACACCACACACACCACCACAACCGTCACCACACCACCACCACAACCACCACCCTAAACACCACCATCACCACCAAACACAGAATAGGAAAACCAGCCCCACCCCCCTTTCTAAAAAAAAAAAAAAATGAAAAGAGAAAAGACAGAGAGAGAGAGAGAGAGAGAGAGAGAGAGAGAGAGAGAGAGAGAGAGAGAGAGAGAGAGAGAGAGAGAGAGAGAGAGAGAGAGAGAGAGAGAGAGAAGAAAAAAAGGCGTGTCCCTAAGCAAAGGGTTTCCCAAGAGTCCCTGATTCTTCGCCTGGAACCCTAACTGGGCACTCCTAAGGACCCTGACTTGCCCTCGCTAGTTCTTCTTCCTTCTTTCTTCTCAGTTCCTTCTTCCTGCTTCTTCTCTTCTTTCTTCTTTTTCTCCCTCTTTACTTTATTCCTTTTCATTACCCTGATTTTTTTTTTTTTTTTGTCTTTCCTGCTTTCTCTTCCTTATTCTTACATTTCCTCCTTCCTCTCTTTCTCCTCCTGTTCCTTTTCCTCCTTTGTTTTCTCTTCTTCCTTCTCCTATTATTCCTCCTTCCCCTCGGATTCTTCTTCCTTTTCCTCTTCTTTCGTTATTCATCCCTTTCCTCCATCTCTTCCTTATCTCCTTCCTCCCTTTTTATCAATCCTCCTCCTCCTCCATTTCCTTCTCCTCTTCCTTAT
Source organism: Penaeus vannamei (assembly GCF_003789085.1). Classification (NCBI taxonomy): domain Eukaryota; kingdom Metazoa; phylum Arthropoda; class Malacostraca; order Decapoda; family Penaeidae; genus Penaeus; species Penaeus vannamei. The sequence goes on from NW_020872549.1 coordinate 269,965, forward strand.
CTCCCTCCTCCCTTTTTATCTATCCTCCTTCTCCTCTTCCTTATCTCCCTCCTCACTTTTTATCTCTCCTTCTCTCTTTTTTTCCTTCTTATTCTCCCTTTTCCTCCTCTTCCTCTTCTCCCTTCTCTCCATCCTCCTTTAATTATTCCTCCTCCTCTTCTTCTCCCTTCTCCCCATCCTCCTCTAATTATTCCTCCTCCTCCTCTTCTCCCTTCTCTCCATCCTCCTCTAATTATTCCTCCACCTCCTCTTCTCCCTTCTCCATCCTCCTCTAATTATTCCTCCTCCTCTTCCTCCTCCTCATCGTTACTTCGCTTCTTTCATTCAATCTTCTCTCATCTCCTTTTATCCTCCTGTTTCTTGCTCCTTCTCCCCTTCAGTAATCTCTGTGTCCTTTCCTTTATCTTCCTTTTCACTCTCCTCGTTCCATTATTGTCTTGTGCTCTTTGTCTATGTATTCATTTTTCTGTATCATCATCATTGTTATTAGCAGTATCATTATCATCATTTGTATTATCATTATTATCATTAGTAGGATCATTATTATCAATTGTATTATCATTATCATCATTAGTAATACCATTATTATTATTTGTGTTATCATTATCATCATTAGTAGTATCATTATCAATATTTGTATTATCTTTTTCATCATTAGTAGTATCATTATCATAATTTGTATCTTTTTTTCTCATCTGTAGTCCTTCGTGTCCTTGGATATTCTGTTTTGTTTATTCTTCTATCTATTTTTGTATCTATTCGCTTCTCTATTTACTATATTTTATTTATTGTTTTCCAGTCGTAAATGATTTTTCTTTTTTTCGGTTATTGTCGTATTTCTGTGGCTGCTGTTATCATTTCTATTACGTCTACTAATCATTATCACTGTTGATATTGCTGTTATTATTTTCACTATCAATCTAGGTTGTTATTGATATAATCATTGTCATTATCATTATGATTGTTATTATTATTATGATCATTATGATTATCATTATCACCATTATCATTATCGTGGTGATTGTTATCTTATTCATTATCGTTATTATTATTATTATCATTCTTCTTATCATTATTATTATTATCACTATTATCATCATTATTATTATTATTATTATCATTATCATTATCATCATTATTATTATCATTATCATTATTATTATCATTATCATTATCATTATCATCATCATCATCATCTATATTATTATTATCGTTATCATTATCATTATTATTAATAGTGATAATAAGAAAAATCATAAAGATGGTAATACTATCATCATCATCATTATTATCATTTTCATCATCGTCATCATCATTATTGTTACTACTATCATAATCGTTATCATTATCGTTGTTAAGATCATTATTGTTATTGTCATCATCGCTATTGTTATTATCATTATCATTATTATTACTATTTTTATTGCAATTATTATCATTATTATCATTATTATCATTATTGCTATTATCACTAGCTCCGCCAAGGTGGTTATGTTCTTGGTAGCATTGGTTAGTTTATTAATTGGGTCGCCGAATAACTTGAACAGAATTTAATGAAACCAGATTTTTTTTATGAAGCCATTAAATGTTGAAAGTGATCCGAATCTGGCAATTTTTAGAATAAGTGCATCAGTTAGGGGCAACTGTTATCCTTATTAGCATTGCGAGATAAGGACAACTTTTTGGCGCTTGAGTTATTGTTATTATTCGATTGCCTTGGCAGAGGTGTGCGCTCTCTGAGGGCTTCTAGTTATATTATGCATATTTTGAAATCATTATTATTGCCATTATCATCATTATTATAGTTATCATCATTATCATTATCAATATTATATTTATGATTATCCTCATTATCAATATTATTGCTATTACAAATATCATTACAAATATTATTATCATCATTACCATTGTTATTATTATTATTATTAGCATTATTATTTTTATCATGATTATTATCAATACTATTATTAATATCATCGTTATCATTATCATCATTATCCTATCCTCCCCCTAGTTCCACTTTTCCCCTAACTCCACCCCTCCCCTTAACTCCTCCCTCCCCTCTAACTCCTCCCCTCCCCCTTAACTTCTCCCCATACCCCTCCCCTCCTCCTCCTGGGATAACAGCTTCATCATCCATATATCATCATCATCATCAATCTATATATTATTTATCGTTTTCATTATCATTATTATTAATAGTGATAATAAGAAAAATCATAAAGATTGGTAATTACTATCATCATCATCACATTATTATCATTTTCATCATCGTCATCATCATTTTGTTACTACTATCATAATCGTTATCATTATCGTTGTTAAGATCATTATTGTTATTGTCATCATCGCTATTGTTTATTATCATTATCATTATTATTACTATTTTTATTGCAATTATTATCATTATTATCATTATTATCATTATTAGCTATTATCACTAGCTCCGCCCAAGGTGGTTATGTTCTTGGTAGCATTGGTTAGTTTATTAATTGGGTCGCCGAATAACTTGAACAGAATTTAATGAAACCAGATTTTTTTTATGAAGCCATTAAATGTTGAAAGTGACCGAATCTGGCAATTTTTAGAATTAAGTGCATCAGTTAGGGCAACTGTTCCTTTTAGCATTGCGAGATAAGGACAACTTTTTGGCGCTTGAGTATTGTTATTATTCGATTGCCTTGCAGAGGTGTGCGCTCTCTGAGGGCTTCTAGTTATATTATGCATATTTGAAAAATTATTATTGCCATTATCATCATTATTATAGTTATCATCATTATCATTATCAATATTATATTTATGATTATTCCTCATTATTCAATATTATTGCTATTACAAATATCATTACAAATATTATTATCATCCATTACCATTGTTATTATTATTATTATTAGCATTATTATTTTTATCATGATATATTATCAATACTATTATTAATATCATCGTTTATCATTTATCATCATTATCCTATCCTCCCCCTAGTTCCACTTTCCCCTAACTCCACCCCTCCCCCTTAACTCCTCCCCTCCCCTCTAAACTCCTCCCCTCCCCCTTAACTTCTCCCCATACCCCCCCCCCTCCTCCTCCTGGGATAACAGCTTAAACCACTTGCCCTCTAGAGGGTCTGTCCGCGCGCGTCCAACCATGATCATCCATATACCTTGGGTGGGAGAGGAGAGGGAGGAGGGGGAGGGAGGGGGTAGGGAGAGGAGAGGAGAGGAGGGAGGGGTAGGGAGAGAAGAGGGAGGGAGGGAAGGGGGTAGGGAGAAAAGACGGAGGGAAGGAGGGGGGTAAGGATAAAAGAGGGAGGGAGGGAGTGGGAGAGGGAGAAGGAATGGAGGAAGGTGGTGAAGGTGGGAGGGAAGAAGAGGGAGACAGGGGAGTGAAGGGTGAATGGATGAGGTTGGGAAAGTGGGAGGGAAGGAACTGAATCGTAGAGCAGGTGGAAAAGGAGAGAGAGATAGAGAGAGAGACAGAGAGATAGATAGATAGAAAGAGAGAGAGAGAGAGAGAGAGAGAGAGAGAGAGAGAGAGAGAGAGAGAGAGAGAGAGAGAGAGAGAGAGAGGAGAGAGAGAGAGAGAGAGAGAGAGAGAGACAGAGAGAAGAGAGGGGATAAAAAGAGGAGAATGGGAAAATCAGACGAAACGAGAGAAAGGCGAGAAAAAAAGGAATTAGAAAAAGGAAAGAGAGTTGAGAAGGAGAAGAAGAAAAGAACGAAGAAAGGAAGAGAGAAAGGGTAAGGGAAAGACAAGGTTAAGAGAAGGACAATAAGGAAAGACAAAAAACAAAAGCAAAAAAAAACAACAAACAATAGAAAGGAGGGGAGAATAGACGGATAAAGAGGAGGAGGGGGAAGAGAATAAAAGGAAACAAAGAAAGAAAAGAAAGACGAATGGAAGGTAGGGAGGGAAGGGTGGGGGGAAGAAGGGAGGGGGGTCATGCTGATAATCTATGATCATTACACGTTTGTCGATGGAAGGAGGGAGACGGGGAGGTAGAGAGGGAGACGGGCAAGAAGAGAGCGGGGGAGAGAAGAAAAGGGAGGGAAGGAGAGAGAGGAGAAGGGGGGGAGAAGGGAAGGGAAGGGAGAGGGAAGGAGAGGAAAAAAGAGGAGAAGGGAGGGGGAAGAAGAGTAAATGGAGGGAGAGGGAGAGGGAGAAGAAGAGAAGGGAGGAAGGAGGAGGAGGAGAAGGGGAGGAGAGAGAGGATAGGGGGAGGGAGAGAAGGAGACGGGGGTGAAGAGATGGAGGGGAGCAGGGAAGGGAAAGGAGACGAAAGGAGAGGAAGAAGAGGAGGAGAAGGGAGGGGGAGGAAGGGCGAATGGAGGGAGAGTGAGAGGAAGGAGAAGGGAGGGAGAGGAGGAGGAGAAGTGTGAGGACGGACGAGAAGGGGAAAGGGAGGGAGGGGGAGTAGGACGCTAATTGTGACGTCATGCCAAAGTGAACCTTTTGAGGAAAGGGGGGGGGGGGGTATCGTAAGTGTTAGAGAAAGAAGGAGAAAGAGGAAGAGGAAAAGGAGGAGAAAGAGGAAGAGGAAAAGGAGGCGAAAGAGGAAGAGGAAAACAAGGAGGAAGAAGTAGAGGAAAATATAAAAGAAGAATAACAAAAGAAGAAGAAAGGAAAAAGAGAAAAGAAGACAAAACAACAACAAAAAGAGAAAGAGGAAGAAAAGAAAAAAGGAAAAAGAAGGAGGGAAATGAAGAGAAAGGGAGGATAAAAGAGGGAGAAGGAGAGAGAGAAAAGAGCAGGAGAGGAGAGAAAGGGCTGGGAAAAGGAAATGAAGAGAAAGGGATGATAAAGGAGGGAGAAGGAGGGAGAGAAGAGAAGGGCAAGGGAGGAGAGAAAATGAGTGGAGAAGAGGAAGAAGGAAAAAGGGAAATGAAGAGAGAGAATGAGAGATAGGGAGGAGGAGGGAGGGAGAGGGAAAAGGACGAAGGGAAAAGAAGAGAACGGAGGAGAGAAAGGGAGGCGAAGGAAGTATGTTTCGTACATTCATGTATGATTTCGTGCATATTTTTAGTATGGCTTTTTGGCTTAAAAGAAAAAGAAGAAGAAAACGAAGAAAGAAAATAAGAAAATGAAAAGTAAAAAAGAGAAAAACGTACCTATATCTCAGTATCAACATATATCTACAAATTTATCCATCTGTATATTCATTTACCTATTCATCTATTTGTCTACCTATCTATTTACCTTTTATTTACTTATTCAGCGTTCCTGTACTTATCTACTTATCATCGTATCTATCAATAATTACGTATAACTCTCTAGTCACTGATTCCTACCATCGCATTCTCTATTTCCATACTTCACTTGACCCTATAAACTTTACGCCACTATATTTCTCTATGCAGAACACTCACCGTATAATTACTGCTTCGTATTTATATTTATCAATCAACAAATCTGGGGACCAAAAAAGTGCCAAGAAAATAGCGAGAAAGAAACCACAAATGCGAAAAATAAGTAATTAAAAAAAGAACTACTAACACATCAACACACTTAATATTATACAACAAAACAAGAGAAAAATCTGGTGCAGTCGTTTTATGAACAGGAAACAACTCGGGACAGGAGAACGTGAATGAATGAGAGGGAAGGAGGAAGGAGATGGAACTTAAGAGCAAGAAAGGTGGACAAGGGGGATAAGATTGCAAATTAGTGAGGATAGATGGCGATACAAGAAAACTGAGAATGGATGGATACGAGCGCATGAGAGATAAGCGACGAATAAGGCATAGTAGCAAGGAAGATGCCGCAAGCGTGCCTCTCCCGAGAAAGGTGAAAAGCGTGAATGAAAGTGATAGACGCAGAGAATGGAAAGGTAAAGGGAACCTAACGTAAGATATGAGGGAATGAGCGAGATAACCAGTAAAATGAGACAAAGATAAGGTAGGATAGGAACAATGAGAAAGACAAAGGAGATGCAGAGACATAGGGTCCAGAGACAACAGGACAGAAATAACGGCGACCATAAGAAAAGCCCTAGTTTCCCTCCCAACGAATATTCTCGTCTGACGAGAGCGGAGGCCAAGAATGGCAGTGGGCGGCAAAGTGAGTAGGAAGTGAACAACCGGACAGAAGTGGGAAGCTGAATGAGATATACAGGGCTAGAACATGAGGAAGGTGAGCACGGACGGCACAAACAGGACACGGACAAATACGATAAAAGGCAGGAGAAGATAGATTAAAATGCGTTGACACATAGCGAGAAAAGATTAAAGCAGAGAAGACAAGCACGAAATTCAAAGAATAAGGAGACGTCAAAGTATAATTGGTGACCCAAACACAGAAGCTATGAAAGCAAGAAACAAATGCCTGAGAACTGAAGCCACAGAAGGAAAAAATAAAGAGGATGACTGCACAGAAGAAGAGGAGGTGAAAATGATAGACAAGTGGAAAGGAAGAGAGGAGAGGAAGAGGAAGAGGAGGAGGAAGAGGAAAAGGAAAAGGAGCAGAAAGAGGAAGAGGAAAAGAAGGAGGAAGAAGTAGAGGGAAATAAGAAAGAACAACAAAAAGGAAGAAGGAAAAAGAGAAAAGAAAACAGAACAACAACAAAAGAAAGAGAAAGAAGAAGAAGAAAATAAGGAAGAAGAGGAAAGGGAAGAAAAACAACGAAACGGAGAGGACAAGGTGCGGGAGGAAGCAAAGACGGGCCGGCGAGGGGCGGAGGCGTCACTGCAGCCCCGCGACAATATATTCAGCGGTTGAGCGAGGGGACCATTAGCGGAAGAGAGCGGAGGAGAGGGGGCCAGGAGGAGAGGTTGGTGCATATGTGAATGTGCGGCGTTGCGGCTGTGAAGAGAGGGAAGCGGTGACGTAGGTGTAGCAGCATCGGGATCCGGAGAGCGGAGATGAGGATACAGGGGAATAGGGGGAGAGTACTAGGGCATCGGTAGCGGATGTACGCAGGCGAAGCGACGATAGTACAGGGCTTGATGACGAGGGGAGTAGGATAGAGTACGCCGACGCCGTAGTCACTGCATTGGCTAGTTGCCAGGCGACTGTATGAGCGGGCTGCGTTAGGGCGCGAGAGAGCGAGGTCGCCATGCGTACCGACGCAGGTTGACTAGGTATGGGGCAGCAAGAGGGGAAGGACTAGAGTGGGAAGAGATCGGGCCGGGGTCAGTCGGGCGTGGAGATACGACCACGCGTGTAATGCTGCCATGGGAGACGAGGGTAGCAGTCGCTTCAGCGAACCGATGAAGTGAAGGTGAGGCCAGGTGGGATACGCATCGAGGTGCGATGCTCCGCTTAGGTGGTGAGAGCAGGAAGGATAGGGACAGACAAATGAAGCGCGGGCCGGTACGGTCGGCAGTGATGAAGAGCGGATAGGCCTAGGGACGCACAGAGGGAGTCGTCGGAGAGAGAGGTGCAGGGCCAGTACGGCCGAAACGCAGACGAGTCCCGGTTAGGGATTGAGAGTATGGTGACAGGACCATACTAGGGAGGAGGAGCCGTTGCGGTGTGAGGGGAGAGAGCCCGGTCGATGCCCAGGTGACGATCGGCACCGCGCCGGGTTAGCTGCGACGCACGACGCCAGTGTAGCGGTCGTCCAGGGAGAGAGGGCGTGGACTGGTCCTACGTGACGGCGACGAAGATAGCGCACTAGGTGTAACTAAGAGGTCGGACCGTACGTGCCGTTCCTCCGACGATCAGTGTGCGTGGCATCGTAGAGAGCGTCACCAGAAGCTGCCTACGGCGGATCGAGAGCGTGGCTGGCGATAGGGCGAGAGAGGTTAGGTGCTCAAGAGGAGATAGAGGAAGGGTGCTTATGTGAAGACGAGCGGCCGACTGCCAGGGCTAGAGATAGGCTGTGCAGTGCCGCTTTAGCGACGTTCTGCAAGAGGACTGAATGGTTGTCGAAGGTGCCTACTGGACCGGAGTAGACTGAGAGGCGCAGGGTTAGGGGAGAGATCGGAACGAGGCCGTTACGAGGCGGAGATGTGAGACGCCGCTTACGGGACAATGCTGGAGATACGAGGGACAGTGACTAAGTTCGACTGAGTACTGCTCGGTGTTCACGCTCCAGCGCCTCTGCTCGGTCATCGGGCCGCCCGAGAGGAGGGAAAGCGGTGCATACGGGACGAGAGGGGTCTGTGCACTTCAGATGTGGCCTCCCGACGCGTTAGTGGGCGGTGAGACGTGACATGGAGTTTCCATAATCGAATCGTCTAGGAACCATAAGATATGTGGCGCACCGAGTAGAGGGCCTTGCGTTAGGCGCGGGACGAAGCAGGGATAGGGATAGGGGACAGAGAGGGGGTTACTCCGGTAGAGAGGCTAGCGACTTGCATCACCGGCCGGCCATGAGAGGAGGGCGGTTAGGGGAGCAGAGTTTGGGGGCCAGTGGTCCGAGAGCATGGCGAGGGATATGTCGGTGACCGAGGAGTGTCGTGGTGAGTGGAGCCAGGGTGAGAGAGGACCTGTGTAGGGCCTGAGACGCAGGGAAGGGATAGGCGAGAGAGAGGGGGTAGGGGAGAGAGGGAAAGGATAGGGGAGAGTAGGGTAGTGCCAGGGGAGACGATGGGGTAGGGAAGAGAGGAAGGATGACGGGGAGAGAGGGAGGTTAGGGGAGTAGAGGATGCGGGCCAGGGGAGACGGAGGCGTTTAGCGGGAGAGAGGGTAGGTGCCAGTGGGAGAGAGGGGGTTTAGGGAGGAGGGGGGCCAGGGAGAGAGAGGGGAGGTAGGGGAGAGGAGTGGAAGCGGGATAGGGATGAGGTGAGGGCGGTAGGGGAGATGAGGGAAGGATAAGCGTGAGAGAGGGAAGGCATAGGGCGAGAGAGGTAGGCTAGTGCCCAGGGCGAGAGAGGGGTGTAGGTGAGAGAGTGGTAGTGCCAGGGGAGAGAGGCGGGGTTTAGGGAGAGAGGGGGGCCAGGGAGAGAGGGTGTGGTAGGGGAGAGAGGGAAGGGCATAGGCGGGAGAGTAGCAGTAGTTGCCAAGGGAGAGAGGGCGGTTAGGGGAGAGAGGAAGCGGCATAGCGGAGGAGAGCCAGGGTTAGGGGTACAGAGGAGGCCGGCCAGGGGATGAGAGGGACCAGTAGGGGAGAGAGAGGGTCAGTGCCAGGAGACCGAGAGGCCGGGTTAGGGAGCACCACAGCGAGACGAGGACCCAGGGGAGAGAGGGGGTAGGGGAAGAGGAAGGTGATCAGGGGAGAGAGGGGGTTAGGCAGAGAGAGGGGGCCAGGGAGAAGAGGGGGCTAAGGGTGGAGAGAGGGTTAGTGCCAGGGGAGAGAGGGGGTTAGCGAGAATGCAGAGGGGGGCCAAGGAGAGGAGAGGAAAGTGAGAGGGAGAGAGGAGTAGGCGAGGCAGAGGGTAGTGCAGGGAGAGAGTAGGGGGTAGGGAGAGAGGAAGGGATAGGGTGAGGAGAAGGGGGGTAGGAGAGAGGGGTCAGCTGCCAGCGGCAGAGAGGTAGAGGGCCTGGGGCAGAGAGGGGCGCTTTAGGTGAGAGTAGGTACAGGCGGCCAGGGGAGAGAGGGGGTAGGGTCGAGAAGGCGAAGGGGATATAGGGATGAGAGGGGATTAGGGAGCGAGAAGAGGATAAGTGCCAGGAGAGAGAGGGTTAGTTGCCAGGGGATGAAGAGGGTGTTAGGTTGGAAGAGAGGTGAGGCGCCCAGCGTGACGAGAGGGTAGGGGAGAGAGGAAGGGATAGTGGTGAAGGACGGGAAGGATTAGGGGAGAGACGGAAGGCTAGGGGGACGAGAGGGGGGGTGAGGCTGAGGAGAGGTGAAGGGGATAGGGGGAGAAAAGGTTGGTAGTGGAGACGAGATGTAGTCCGCCAGGGAGAGAGGTGCAGGGCCAGGGGAGAGAGGGTTAGCGGGAGAGAGGGGGCCAGGGGAGAGAGGGGGTAGGGGAGAGAGGGAAGGGATAGGGGAGAGAGGGTAGTGCCAGGGGAGAGAGGGGGTAGGGAGAGAGGGAAGGGATAGGGGAGAGAGGTAGGGGAGAGAGGAAGGGATAGGGGAGAGAGGGGGGTAGGGAGAGAGGAAGGGATAGGGAGAGAGGGGGTAGAGAGAACGGGTAGTGCCAGGGGGAGAGGGGTTAGGGGAGAGAGGGGGCCAGGGGAGCAGAGGGGTAGGGAGAGAGGGGGTAGGGAGAGAGGTGAGGGCCAGGGAGAGAGAGGGTAGGGGAGAGAGGGATAGGGGACAGGGGAGAGGGGGGAGTAGGGTGAGAGAGGGGGAGGGAGGGAGGGGTCAGTGAGAGGGGTAGGGGAGAGAGGGGATAGGGAGAGAGGAAGGGATAGGGGAGAGAGGGAAGAGCCAGGGGAGAGAGGGAAGGGTAAGGAAGAGAGGGAAGGAGAAGGAGAGAGAGAGAGGGGAGAAAGAGGGAGGGGCAGGAGAGGAGGAAGAGCCAGGGCAGAGAGAGGAGGGGTAGGGAAAAGAGGGAGGGAGTAGGAGAGAGAGGGAAGGGACAGGGGAGAGAGAGGAATGGTAGGGGAGAGAGGGAAGGGACAGGAGAGAGAGATGAGGACAGGGGAGAGAAGGGGGGTATGGGAAGGAGGGAAGGGTAGGGCAGAGAGAGGAAGGGTAGGGGAGAGAGGGGAAGAGCAGGGAAGAGAGAGGGGAGGGGCATGGGAGAGAGGGAAGGGCCAGGGAATAGAGGGGAGGGCTAAAGGAGAGTGGAAAGGCGGGAGAGGGAGGGAAAGGGTATGGGAAAGAGGAGAAGGGCATAGGAGAGGAAAAGGGCACGTGAAGAAGAAAAGGGTAAGAGAGGGAAAGGAGGGGCAGGGGAGACAGGGGAGGAGGAGAGGGGAGAGAGAAGGGCAGGAGAAGGAAGGGGAAAAGAGTAGGGGTAAGGATTAAAAGAGGGAGAGGAGAAGGAGAAGAATAACAGGAAAGGGAATAAAGTGAGGAGAGAGGGGAATAGGGAAGAAAGGGGGAAAATGATGAGAGGAGAGAGAGAAGGTCAGAGGATAAGGAAAGAGAAGAAATTGGGACGGAGGGGGATAAGAGAAGACGTGAAGAGAAGATAGTGAAGTAAAAGAGGGGATAGGGGAGTGAGGGGAAAAGGTGTGGACGATAGAAAAGAGTGGGGTGAGGGAAAAAGAGAAAGGGTTAAAGAAAATAGAGGGGAGGGGTGATGAGAAAAGAGGAGGTGGAGGGAAAAAAAGAGGACGAAAGAAGAAAAAGAGAGAAACAAAGAAAAAGAATAGAGTATATTCAGGAAAAAAGGAGAAAGCAATGGAAAAAAGTAGGCTTCAACAATAAAAGGCAAGGATAAGAAAAATAAAAGAAAAAACACGATGATAGCCAACGAAGAGAAAAGGCCTAAGGATAGGGGGGGGAAGGGAAAAGGATAAAGAGAACACGAGACTCAAGGGAAACGTAATTCTTGCGACCAGCGCAGAGTCTTCGGCCGTAATCAGCTTAGCGCCTGACCTGACGGGCCTCAGGGTGAAGTTATATGCAAAGTTTCAGGTCGTGATTGTTCTTGTCTCTCTTGAAGGGGGAGGGGCATGGGTAGAGGGAAGAGGTAGGTTAAGGGTGGCTATGTAAGGGGAGGGGAAAGAGGGAGGGGTGGGGGAGGAGGGAGGGTAGGGGGGGGAAGGAGGGTGAGAAGGGATGGATGGGAGAGGTGTGTTTCTCTCTCTCTCTCTCTCTCTCTCTCTCTCTCTCTCTCTCTCTCTCTCTCTCTCTCTCTCTCTCTCTCTCTCTTCTCTCTCTCCTCTCTCTCTCTCTTTATCTATCTATCTTCCCCTCCCCTCTCTCCCTTTCCCCATGCATACAGAACTACGTATCTACTTTATCTCTTTATCTATCTGTGGATCTATTTATCTGTCTATCTACAAACGAGTAACCAGAAAAAGAATCAATAGGGAGTCAATCCGTCCGACAGAAATGAAGGTTTAACATGACATCATACAGCGACCTGTTTTAGCACCACGACTTTGCTTGGTTTTGACAGCATAACACGACCCGTTCTGGCACCATAATTGTCTGTTTTGGTGCCACAAATCGACCTGTTTCGGCAACATAAATCGACCTTTTGGCAGCATCAATTGCCCTCTTTTGACACCACAAATATACCTGTTTTGATACCACCAATCTGGCTGTTTTGGCACCAGCAATCGCCCTATTTTAGCACCATACCTCGACCTGTTTTGGTTTATACCTCGAATCATAACTGATTTGGCATCATAACTCTATATGTCTTGGCACCATAGCTCGATCTGTTTTGGCACCATAACTCGATCTGTTTTAGCACCAAAACTCGATATGTCTTGGTACCATAACTCGATATGTCTTGGCACCATAACTCAGCAATAAGCACCATACGATCTGTTTTGGACCTGTTTTGGCATCATAGCTCGATCTGTTTTGGCACCATTCGAACCCATAACTCGATATGTCTTGGCACCATAGCTCGATCCGTTTTGGCACCATAGCTCGATCTGTTTTGGCATCATACCTCGATCTGTTTTGGCATCATAGCTCGATCTGTTTTGGCACCATAGCTCGATCTGTTTTGGCACCATAACTTGATATGTCTTGGCACCATAACTCGATATGTCTTGGTACCATAACTCGATATGACTTGGCACCATAGCTCGAACTGTTTTGGCACCATAGCTCGATCTGTTTTGGCACCATAACTCGATCTGTTTTGGCACCATAACTCGATCTGTTTTGGCACCATAGCTCGATCTGTTTTGGCACCATAACCCGATATATTTTGGCACCATAGCTCGATCTTTTTTGGTACCATAGCGTGATCTAATGTTGGCATTACAACTTGGCCCGATTTAGCACCATAACTCGACCTGCTTTGGCACTATAAACTAACGCCATAAATCAATTGCTTTGGCAAAATAATTAGACTTATTTCTACACCCTAACTCCACCCATTTTAACGCCGTAAG